>OX465297.1:59121669-59399169 GCA_949987735.1 Leucophora obtusa
TTATGTGACTTTACGCGAAAGTAATTAGTTTTGGCACTTTTTTTCCATTTTGGATTTTTTATGAATTTAAAAAAAAAAATATTTAAATTTTTAGGCAAAAAATACTTTTTTCCCTTTATACATTCATTTTTAACTTCGAAAGTGTTGCACATATAGGAAAACGGTATAGAAACAGATTAGAGAAATTGTAATTCTAAATTTTTCTAAATTTGTTTCATCAAAATCGGACAAGTGGTTCTCGAGTTATGTTAAACTACGTTTTTGCCAAAATGTTAGAACTAAGCGAAAAAACATCAAGATAAAGAAAAAATTTAAAAGGTCATAAAAAAAATGACACATACGAACGCCAAACCCTTTGAGGGTTTTACTATACTGACCTAGTACCATCACCCTGACTTGGAATTTCTCACCCCCCAGAGAATAATCCCAAAAATGTTCCATAGTGTTATATAAAGTAATGGTTTGATTTTCATTTACATTACTTTTTTGTAATATAATAAAAAAACAATTCATTAATTGTAATGAAATGAAAAAAAAAATCATAACTTAACTAAAAGCGAAATACGTTTGATTTTTCTATAATCGTGCCTTTATTTGCAAAGTTATAAATTTTCATATAAAATATTGTGGTTGAGGAGCGCTTATGGGGCATTTTATACTTTGAGCCCTCAAAATTAAAGCGTTTTCGTTATTTGAGCTTTAAGCGACGAATCAGCATATCATGAATTCAAATTAAAGCACACGAAAAAAGAAAAATATTTACCTTTGTATAAAAGTAACGGTAATAAAAATCCATGTCTAATTTTGTAATAATTAAAATTAATTTCATTACAATTACTTGAATATAATCGAAATGAAAAATATTTCATTACAATTACGTATATGTAATGGTAATGAAAGTGCTTGTATCTTTCGCTTACAATCAGAGCCACAAAAATGTCTATTTTTGCTGGGTTGATATTAATTATCACTACAAACAAATTCAAAAGCACGAAAAAAATTAAGTAAATACCGAAAAAAGCGTGAAAAACAGTCATTCATAAATGTTAATTAATGTTATAATTAATCCAATTGAATTAATTTGATGCAATTAAATTAATACGATCTAATTGAATTAATTTTATTTGCACATGTAGGGTAAAAAATTATGTAATTAATTTTAAGCACTAAGCCGTTATAAATATTGGCAAATTTTATTTTTAAGAATATAGAATGGTATTCCATTTATGTTCTATGAAAAGGATATTACCTAAAATCCTAGTTTTAGCGATTTATAAAAATTTTAGTCGAAAAAACCAGTATTTATTTAGTAGTATGTATCAAAGCACTGTTAATTCACTGATTCGCTGTTAAACGAGAGCCAATGAATTTAATGCAAAGGTCAGTTAGTTAGTTAGTTAGTTAGTTGACTTTTATTTATAAAATAATAAAGTTCATTAAAGGCATTGACATTATGTCGTCAGCCATTATAATTACATTTCATTTACAATAATTAAAATTTTAAGTACTAAGTATCGTATTCTGTAGGCAAAATTTGCCTATATCTTAAAGCATTTATTATAAAAGCTGCTAAATTTCTCCAATTACATTGCTCATTCATACCGTTCAATAGATTTATTAGCTCATATTCATTAATGTAGTTTTTCCCGATATATCTAACCCGGAATTCCCTGAGTATCGGACATCTTCCCATAAAGTGTATTAGGTTCTCAGTTTCACCCAAATTACACAAGCAACATATAGTGGTAGTATTAGTTCTACTATTTCTATGAACATTTTTCAATGGGAGAGTATCGCAACGTGCTCTAAATATATCTGAAATTTCATTTATACACAAATTCTGGTCGCATATATAAGTTGAACCCATAGCTGGTATTAAATTTTTAAAAATACGAGTTTCACTTGCAGAAGCTGCTTGTAACATTTTATTGTAGTTTTTAATTTTAAGTTGAGATACAAAATCTAAACATCTAGAACGCCACTCAATACCACTCATTAAACTGAAGCATATACTGAATTCCTCGCTGATTCTATTAATTTCTTTTGCCCAAAATATATTTTTCTGTAGTATAAGTTTCGATAATTTATGTGGAAGTCTTTCAGTGTTGTAGTTATATATAGCTGCGTTGATGTAATTTAGATGTAGACATAGGGTATAAAAGTGACTATCTTCCGCTCCTGTTTCTAAAGCCAATGCATAATTGGGAGTACAGTCTGGTATTTTTAAAATTCTTTTAAGAAAATATCTTTGTAGTTTATCGACAGTTTCAAACGATGTAAATCCCCAAACTTGCGCACCATAAGATTGTATTGCCCTGCACACAGCTTGAAATATTTTCCATTTTGATTGTAGCGAAATATTCGGTTTATTTAAATAGCTTTGCCATGTTGCATTTATACTGTTTTTGGCAGAATTGTTTCTACATTCTACGTGTTTTTGAAAGGACATTTTTGGGGTAAAAATTACACCTAGATAGCAAAATTGTGTTGTTATCTTAACTTCTTTTTGATTATAAAACCATTTTTCATCTCTAGCCAATCTGCCTCCTTTTCTGAAAACCATCATCTCGGATTTTTCTAAATTCACCTCCATATTCCATTGCATGCAGTACATTTCGAGCTTGTTAATCATTGATTGCATAACCTTTTTATCATCAGTAATTATGACTATATCGTCTGCGTATAAAAGTATTCTTATATTTAGATCTTCTATCATCAAACCTCCTCCCAAATAATCGTGTAGATCATTTAAGTATAAAGTGAACAATAATGGTGATAAAAGACAACCCTGTTTGACACCCGAATATGTTTCGAAATATTCCGATAATTCACTCCCATTCCAAACTGCAGACCAAGTGTTTCTGTATATATCTTCCAGTAATCTAACAATTTTAGATGACAAGCCAATCGAATGTAATTTATATATTAATTTCTGCCTTGGTACTTTGTCGAAAGCTGCTCTAAAATCTATGAAAAAGGCGTAGACTTTTTTATTTTCTTCAAATTTTAGATGGACTATTGAGGCTAAATTGTATATATTATCAGCTGTAGAGTATTGTCTTCTAAATCCGGCCTGAAACTCATTTAATATCTTGTTTTTCTCTACCCATGAAGTTATTCTTTCATTTAGGATTCCCATAAAAATTTTTGCTATACAGTTCATACATGAAATGCCTCTATAGTTACCAGGTACGTTAGGATCACCCTTTTTAAATATTGGAAATATAATGGACTTAACAAGAGTTTCATCTACTTTTCCAGTTTCGAACATCATGTTATACGTTTTGGCCAATTGTGCTAAAAATTTGTTTGACGCATTTTGGAGAAATTCGTATGTGATTCTATCCTCACCAGGTGCTTTGTTCTTTTTCATTTTTTTCATAAGCAAGATAACTTCAGCAGTAGAAATACTTCTGTCCAATTCATTATCCTCATACCACATTGGTGCATATTGTATATTATTTATTATACCTTGGGGGTTTAAAAGTTGATCAAAATAATTTTTAAAATCTTCTGCAGCAATTTCTGCTCCTACTTTCAAGGTATTTCCTCTAATCTCATGTGCTACTTTCCACCAATTTTTTGAGTCACGAACTCCATTTATCTTATTCTCAAGTTCTTGAAGATACTCCAGTTTTCTATTTACACATATAGTTTTATAATTTTGTTGAGCTTTTAAATACTTTTGTTTATCATTCATCTCATTTGAGTTTCTGTATATGTTCAGTAGTCTAAAAACCTTTTCTCTAGCGTTTAAACATTTGTAATTAAACCAGATTTGTTTGAATTTATTACATGTATTTTGTTGGGTTTCAACTGACATTTTAATTGACGCTACTAACTCTTGCAAACTCAAATGTTTTCCTTCATCTACAATTGGTTTTATATTATCGTTTAAATTCTGTTGATAAGTTGATTTATATGATTCTTTCCAAATAAATTTTGGGAGCAGATCTAATTTTTTAGCATTTTTAGTAGAAGTAATCTTTAGACATAGCTTAATTGGCATATGATCAGACCAAATTTGATTTTCAACTTTAAAACTCTGAACCAGCTCTAACCCCTCCTGATAAACAGCACAGATGTCATTTACAGAGCTTCCTTTCGTTTTTATACAAGTATAATTTCCATCCTCGTCTCCAACTGTTCTTCCATTGAGTATTACTAGACCATAGTCATTACAAAATTCAATAAACTCTTTACCAGTGCTGTTTGATATTTTGTCTTTAGAATGCCTTTTATGTTTCCCCATTTCAAAAATATCTTCATACATTACGTCTATATCTTGTTGTAAACATCCAATTCTTACATTCATATCTCCTAAAATAATAGGCATATTATCATTATTATTTTTAAAATAATTTTTAACTATAGTGAACTCATTGTGCCAGTTTACACCTCGAATATACAGAGGTATAAGAGTACATGCTATATGGCCCGAATGTATCTTTATCTTGTCAATACCATTTTCACATATAAATAAATGTTTGAAACCTTTAGTTTTTAAATCCTTCTTCACGCCATACGCACAGCCTCCACTCGCTCTTCCATACATACTACATCTTATTGCAGGCTTCCAATAAAGTTCATGCTTGCTGAAGTATTTGTTCATTTTCGTGGTATTTTCAGCAGTTATATGGGTTTCTATTAATATAAATACATCACTATTTCCGAGATAGTCAAAGAATCCAGGGAATATTTTTTTATTTTCTAAACCATTTATATTAAAAGATACTATATTGATAATATGGGTTTGATTTTTGCTTACAGATTCGACATTAACAATATCTAAGGATTTAGAAATACTAACAATTTAAATTTTACATTATTATTATTATTATTAAATTTGACATTATTATTATTATAGTTCAGTTTTTTGGATAAGATATATTTAACAAATATTCATAATCTAAATTAATACTTGAAAATTGTTCACCATATATCTGCTTCATAATCGGCTCGGCTTCCATCTGATCACATACTAACTTTTTATTTGAGTTCCACTTAAACCATTTTTCTGCAATACGCATTCTATCATCTCTAACAACGATACGATGAAATTTGCTGATGTTTAAAATTTCCTTTTTTAAACGCAATAAAACCCTCTTATCTTTCTGTCGGTCTTCATTTAGATCTCTTTCGATGAAGATTTTAGTTCCCACTAACTTTTTTGTATTTCTTAATATGTTGAAAGCACTTTGTTCCGAATCCAGTTCAGCCAATACAGCAACTTTGCCTTCACGTTCGTATAGAGTTTTAGTTGATTTTAGCATCATTGGATCGGGATTTTCTAATATTTTATTGCAAATTATTTTTACTTCATTATTTGCTGAATTGCTTGCTGACACACCTTTAAATATGAGATTTTTATTCTTAAATTTATCTTCTAACTGTGTGAGTCTTTTTCTATCAGCATCCCTTTCAGCTTTTAAGTTTTCCATTTCCGTCTTTAGCATATCATTTTGTTTTTTCAATTCTGAAACATCTACTGTGAGGTAATCTAATCTGTGCAATATCTCCTCGTTTCCCTGCCTTATTATTGATTTAAGGGCATCTACACTCAAGTCGCCAACTTTCATATTTGAGGAACTCGCTTCTTGATCATTCGGAGCAACTTCCGAGAACATTCTCTTATTTCCACTAACTATAACATGCTTTCCCGATTCCTGTGTTGACCCGAATAAAGGTTTATGTGCCATTGTTTACGAACAGACCTATTGTTTGCAGATTGAAAATTACGAGTTTTTGATTTGTAGCTTTGCTTATGTCACCCTATTGTTTTCGTTGCCAACTCTGTTTATTAACAAAAAAGCTGATTTCTTTGCAAAGGTCAGTTCCTTATTCTTAATGTAAATTGTTAAGAAATTTGCAATAAAATACATTTCTTTAGCGCATTTTGAAATTATTTTACTCATATTTTACCTTATCTACAACTTTTTTTCTGTTGTTAACTGAACAATAATTGTCGGAAGTTAACGATATTATTTAACGACAAAATTCGGTAGAAAAAGTTATGGAATCAGTTTTAACGACAATTGTAGTTAATTATCGAATTTTGACAATCTAACTACCGATTTTTGTCGTTAAAAAGTTAGAGAATCCCACCACAGAAAACTTTTTTACTCGGGCTGTGTCTGTTTGTAAAATAACTAAAATATATATATTTTTAAGTTTTAAAGTGCATTAGTTTTGCAAAAATAATAGTTTTTAGTGCATTTTTCTTATATTTTTAATGCATATTTTTCTTTTCTAGACGCATATTTTCCATTTTTAGGTGCATGAAATTCCTTGCCCTAATTATATATAAATTTTTTTACTCGGGTACCTCTACTGTACATACATGTTGTTGGAATATGCATATGTATTTATGTTGATGACGTTGATTAACCGGATGATCATAGGTGTTATTGTTTAACTCAATAGTGTAAATAGAGCAAGCATCATCATTTTATCCCATAATATTCATCCCCTAACAACAAACTGATGTTTTTTGTGTAAAAAAGTACATTTTTGACATTAAATTGTAAACAATAGGCCTCTTAATATAATAGAATACGTTTGATACGTGTAATTGTTGTAGTGTTAAGCAACCAAAAACACACAAGAAGTCAAGGGTCCTTGAAATGATCAAAGAATCCCAATCACATTATGTGTAAAAAAATTATTGTATTTTTTATATTCTTATCTGACATTTTACTCTTAATTTTTGTTTTGGCAGTTTGTTGTTGTTATTTTTAGATTTGTTATAAAACGGCATGAATTGATACCAAAAGGGTGCGTATTTTTTTGTTTTATTGGCTTATTTAGGGTTTGATAAGTCAATATTTAACAATAAGTAAGACTGAACGACATTGTGAGTCATAAAAATTTAATGGATTCAATAAATCATTAACAAATTGATCATGTCTTTTTGATTGTTAACCCATTCCATTGTTCATACCAATAAACCTATTACAAAAATTCACAAAACACGTGGAATGTACGAGTATTAAATCGATATACCAGGGGTGAGTATATAAACGGCTTTGAGGGCCAAAATTGGTATTTTACAAATTTACGGACACTACTTACAAAAAACCGACTTTATACTAAACTAAAACTTTTTTCTAAATTTAAAAATCTAAAGTTAAAAAGTTCAATTGAATAGAATTCGAATTGTGGGTCTTTCTATTTGATTTTTCACCAAAGGAAAATATTTTATGGATTAATATTGTGAAGAAGTGCATAAAAATCTTTTATTTTTTATGTATATGAATTCCTAATAAAATAACCTTTCATTTCTGTATGATCATGTTGGAAATTGTTCCAGAATATTTTAAGGAATTTTTGGAATTTTTCTATAAACATTAATTTTTGCGAAAATTTTGGATGAAATATATATTAAGTAGCACCCCAGCAAAATCTTTCATTACCAAATAAGTGGTTATATAATAGAAATTCATAGCTCCTCACAACTTATTTTTTGGCGTTTAAACTCATTATTTTTGTTTTGCGTGGTCGTTTTTATAAGTAGTCACGCTTACCCGCTCGCTTACGAAAAAATGAGAAGTAAGTAGTTATGAGATTCTGAATAATAAGTGGTTACAAACATGCTTACAAAAAGTTGAATTATAAGTGGTTATCCGACTGCTTACTTGATTCTTAAAAATATGGAGTTACACAAATACTATTAGCTTCAGGAAATAGAATCAGAGAAATTAAAGTTTTTGCTAGTGTGTAATTTTAGTACTCGTCATAAAAATTTTAACACAAAACATATTTACATGTAATAAATATAAATGTATAAAATTTAACTTTGTAAAAAGTACTTATTTAAACTATTGTGAGTAAGTCATTATTTTATATTTAAAAGCAATGACTACAATAGGCCGTTATTAGGAAGTCATTATTTTATATTACAAAATAATGCAAAAGGTAATGATATATCATTATTGGTAATGCGGACAGCAAAGGGGTGTCATTACCAATATTTTGCTGGGACACATAAAATTTCACTACACAGATAGAATTTTGTTGGACAAGTTTTAATAAAGTTTTTCAGTAAACTAATGAAGTTTTCTTAACAAAGTAAATAAAAAAATTCTTAATTTTGGTGAAAAAGCTTTACATATATATTTTATGAATCTGGTTTTAATGAAACACGTTCGTTGAGTTTATGAAACTTTTAATAAACAAAACAAAATTATTAATTTTTTTTAATGAAAAATGGAAGAGTTCCAGTTAGAGCTTTGAAGAATTAATTCTTTTTTGAATGAATTCACTACCAATCGAATTCAATTTTCTCTAGAATTGAAATAATTCCTTTTCTTAAGTAATTCACTGAATTCGTTCAACTGAACGCGTTCATCAAACAATAAATTCAAAGAACTAATTCCATTGCAATAGTTCTCTATTAAATCAAATGAATTAATTCACTTCTGAAATAAATCGAACGAAAAAAAAGTGAATTAATTCCTTACTGAATTAATACACCACAGAATTCTTCTACTGAACGGCAGAAAACAGGCTTTAATTCACTAAACGTAATTTTATTTTTTTTAATTCACTGAACGTAATTTTGTTTTTTTTTTAATTCACTGAACGAAAATGAGATTGAACGAATTCAGTGGTGAATTAATGCAGTAAGGAATTAATTCAGTAAGGAATTAATTCACTTTTTTTCCGTTCGATTTATAAAATTGAACGCGTTCACCAGTGAATTAATTCATTTGATTTAATAAAAAGAACTATAGCAATTGAATTAATTCGTAACAAAATATGAATTAATTCCATTCAATATGCTTTGTGAATTAATTCATCAAATTTTTAATTCAGAATTGAAAAATTGAATTAAGGAATTAATTCTTCAAAGCTCTGGTTCCAGTGAAACTTCATTGGTTTTATACAAAAAATCATTAATATCACGCAAATAATTCTCTCAGTGTAGTTACCAGACTAAAAAACTTCAACATTTTCTAGAAACCGTTTAAAATCGTTAAATTTTTGCAAAATAACTTTTCACTGTTGAAAATTTTTTTGTTAGTTTTAAAAATTTTCAAAACCAGTGACAAATAAACTCAGATAACTTCTACATTCCATATTTATTAGTTGTTGGAGTAGAATTTTAATTTGTTTGCTTTCAAGCAGAGTTTCAAACGACTGCTATAAGCAGTCGTAATCATTTTAAATTTTCTTATTTTTTAAGCAATATGCTTAAAAAAGCGCTGACTTTCACTTTATATCATGGACTAGCTTATTTCATTCTAAATGTGAAAGTACCCAGTTGTAAATATCATCAAGACTTCTTCTTCTTCTTAGTGATATGTCGCTGTCACTGTTGATTGCTGATCCGGTCCCACACAAAACCTTAAGACACCAAAAAGCGAATGACAGCTCATGACTATTCAACAGTCCGTCACAAGTAGTGACTTATTCATAATATCTCACTAAGACGTCTTTAAGATATTTCCTAAACGCCTGTTTGACATGACAGCATTTTGTCGTAAAAAATACAAAAATTCCAAAAATATTCCTTCGTAAAAAAATTTTAATTTTTTATAATTCATTGAAATAGCTTAATGTCATACTTTAGTTGTCCGATGCTAACGAGTCTGTAGTTAGTCAGCGTTTTTAAAACAGAATACAAAACGCTGACATGTCTTTAAGACGCCTTAAGTAAAATGTCTTAAGCTAATGACTTGTATATAATAAGTCACTGATGACATTATCTTTATGACACAATTTCCGGCTACCCGAGTAAAAACAGTTACATATAGTCGTATAAAATGCGATTAAGTTATATCTGTATAAATGTACTGTTTCATCTGAAAAATGGCCCGATGTAATTGTATCAGTTGTTTATCAGTTGTTATCTAATTGTATTAGTTTAGATCTCAACTAATAAAATTTTTGACCTGATACAATTTTACCGTTCTAATGGTATCTGTTTAGATCGTAGTTGGTACAATTTTATATAAATAAAATATATTTGTATCCGACATTTGCCTTATATAATTGTATCAAAGTTTTAAAGCAGATATAATTGCATCAGGGCAAAATTCAGATATCTTCTTTTTTCTATATATAAAAGAATAACGTGACTGACTGAATGACTGACTGACTGACTCAACATCGCCCAGCCCAAACCGCTGAAGCTAGGAAGTTGAAATTTGGTATGTAGGTTCCTCTTTCGGCGTAGACGTCCGCTAAGACAGGATTTTTGGAAATTCCTACCGGAACGGGCAAAAAGGGGGAAAGTCTCCCCCTTGGCGGCCTGCCAAAACCCCTTTGGCTAGAAACCTGAAATTTAAGATATTTGTTCCTTGGAGTAGGGGCTAACTTTTTTGGAAAGTACTTTCTAGAATTTTGGACAGGGACGTTGTAAAAATGGGGGTTAAAAAGGGGAAAAGGCCCCCCTTGACGGCCTGCCCAAACCGCTGGAGGTAGGAAGTTGAAATTTGGTATAAAGGTTCCTCCACTATCGTAGACATCCACCAAGACGGGAGTTTTGGAAATTTTTACAGGGACGGGCAAAAAGGGGAAAAAGTCTCCCCCTTGACGGCCTGCTCAAACTGCTGGAGCCATGAAGTTGAAATTTGGTATGTAGGTTCCTCGACCGGTGTAGACGTCCGTTGAGACGGCATTTTTGGAAATTCTTATCGGGAGGGGCAAAAAGGGGACAAAAAATGTACATTTTTCCAAAAAAGTACCTTTTTCCAAAAAAAAGTACCTTATCCAAAAAAAAGAACCTTTTTCCAAAAAAAGTACCTTTTTCCAAAAAAGTACCTTTTTCCAAAAAAAAGTACCTTTTCCAAAAAAAGTACCTTTTTCTAAAAAAAGTACTTTTTCCAAAAAAGTACTTTTTCCAAAAAAAGTACCTTTTTCTAAAAAAAGTACTTTTTCCAAAAAAAGTACTTTTTCCAAAAAAAGTACCTTTTTCCAAAAAAGTACCCTTTTCCAAAAAAAGTACCTTTTTCCGAAAAAAGTACCTTTTTCCAAAAAAAGTACTTTTTTCCAAAAAAAGTACCTTTTTCTAAAAAAAGTACCTTTTTCCAAAAAAAGTACCTTTTTCCAAAAAAGTACCTTTTTCCAAAAAAGTACCTTTTTCCAAAAAAAGTACCTTTTTCTAAAAAAAGTACCTTTTTCCAAAAAAAGTACCTTTTTCCAAAAAAGTACCTTTTTCCAAAAAAGTACCTTTTTCCAAAAAAAAGTATCTTTTTCTAAAAAAGTACCCTTTTCCAAAAAAAAGTACCTTTTTCCAAAAAAAGTACCTTTTTCCAAAAAAAGTACCTTTTTCCAAAAAAAAGTACCTTTTTCCGAAAAAAGTACCTTTTTCCAAAAAAAGTACCTTTTTCCAAAAAAAGTACCTTTTTCCAAAAAAGTACCCTTTTCCAAAAAAAAGTACCTTTTTCCAAAAAAAGTACCTTTTTCCAAAAAAAGTACCTTTGCCAAAAAAAAAGTACCTTTTCCCAAAAAACATACATTTTTCCAAAAAAAAAACCTTTAAAAAAAAAAGTACCTTTTCCAAAAAAGTACAAATAAAGTACTTTGTGAAAACAAAGTATCTTTTTCCAAAAAATTTCGTTTTTCCAAAAAGTACCATTTAAAATATATATAATTTAAAAAAAAATACTTTTTTTCCTCCCCCCACGGATATCTCCACTAAAACAAGGTTTCTTGATATTCGGCATAGACGTGCGCTAAGACGGGATTTTTGGAAATTCCTACCGGAACGGGCAAAAAGGGGAAAAGTCTCCCCATAAACAGTCTCACAAATTGGAAAAGTGCCTGCCCAAACCACTGGAGGTAAGAAGTTGAAATTTGGTATAAAGGTTCCTCCACTGTAGTAGACATCGACTAAGTTTGTATTTTTGGAATTCCCTACAGGATATCCCAAAAGGAAACTCGGTATGTGAGTTCCTCCTTCTGTGTAGGCGTCCGCTTAGACGGAATTTTTGAAATTCCTATCGGGAGGGGAAATAAGGTAAAAGTCTCCTCCTGACGGATTGCCCAATCCCTTTTGGCCAACCTAAAATTTTAAATATGTATTCCTTGGAGTAGGACTAACTCACCGGCAACGTAATTTTTCTATTTTGGAACAGGAACATAGTAAAAATGGTGGTTGAAAGGGAAAAATGTCCCCACTAACGGCCTGCCCAAACCGCTTAGGCAATGCAGTTGAAATTTGGTATGAATGTTCCTCATCCATCGCAGATAGCTGCGAAGATGGAATTTTTGTAAATTCCTAAAGGGAGGGGCAAAAAGAAGAAAAGCCTCACCTTGGGGGCCGGTAAAAACCCCTTCGGCTAGAAACCTGAAGCTTAAAATGTGGGTCCCTGGAGTAAGAGCTAACTTATTATAAAGATAGTTTTTTGAATTTTGGACAGGGTCGTTATAAAATGGGGGCTCAAAAAGGGAAAGTTGCCCCTTAAGGACCTGTCCAAACTGCTGGAACTAGGAAGCTGAAATTCGGTACTTAGGTTCCTCTTCCAGCCTAATTCCAACCGGGAGGGACAAAAAAAGAAAAAGTGTCCCCCTTGACAGCCTGCTCAAACTGCTGGAACTAGGAAGCTGAAATTCACTGTCGATGGATTTTCGGAAATTCCTACCGAGAGGGGCACAAATAGTAAAAGTTGGCTAGAAACCCGAAATGTAAAACATATGTTACTTGGAGTATGGGCTCACTTACCGGGAAGGTGCTTTTTGGACAGGGATATTGCAAAAATGGGGATTAATGAAGCGAAAAGTGCCGCTTAAAAGCCTGCCCAAACCGCTGGAGGTAGGAAGTTGAAATTTGGTATTAAAGTTCCTCCTCTATTGTAGACATCCGCTAAGATGAGATTTTTGGAAATTTCTACAGGTAGGATCAAAAACAGGAAAAGTCTCCCCCTTAACGGCCTGGCCAAACTGCTGGAACAAGGGATCTTAAATTCGGTATCTGGGTTCCTTCTCCAACGTTGACATCCCCTAAGATGGTATTTTTGGAAATTCATACCGGGAGGGGTAAAAAGGGAAAAAACTTCCCCCTTGACGGCCTGGCCAAACTGCTGGATATAGAGACCTAAAATTATGTATGTAGTACAACGCAGACGTCCTCTAAGACGGAATTTTTGGAAATTCCTACCGGGAGGGGTAAAAACGGAATAATTCTCCCCCTTGATGGCCTAACCGAACCCTTCGGCTAGAAACCCGTAATCTATAATATGTTTTCCTTGGAGTATGGGCTAACTTATCGACAAGACATTTTTAGGACTTTGGACAGGAACGTGGTAAAAATGGTGGCTCAAAAGGGTAAAATTGACCGCCCCCCCAAACATCTGCGTCTTTAGCTAGAAACCTAAAATTTAAAGAACTAGTGTATATGGAACACTAAAATTAAGAAACTAAATAGGAAACGAGTGGAATTGAAACACCACACAAGTGGAACGAAACGGATATAAACGTTGAACGAGTGGAATTGAAATTGTAGACAATGGAAATGGATTGGAAGAGGGAACGAAATGGAATGGACTATAGAACGAAATGGAATGAGGAGCGAGATGGCATATAATGGGGAATGAGTGGAATTGAAACACTGCAGTTAAAAGAGGAATGGAACGGAGCAAGTGCAAAGAAATGGAATGGAAAGAGAAGCGACTGATATCAATATCGATACACAAGACAGTAGGAACGAAATGGAATGAAACGGGGAACGAGTGGAATTGGATAACAGATAATGGGAACGAAATGCAATGGAATGGTGAACGAAATGGAATCTTGGAAGGAGTTGCATTGGAACATTGAAATTGTTAAACAAAATGGAATGGAATTTGAATGACTTAAACTGCCGGAGTTTGGTACTTGAAATTTCGCATGCGATTGAGGCAGATTATATATATTTGGGATTTTTACTTGGAGGAACAAAAAGGGGTGAAGAATCCCTTTTAATTACCTATTCAAACACTATCCACGGAATATGAAACTTATGTAGCATTGAAACATACTCTCCAAAAAGTTAAACAAATTTTCTAAAAGAGAAAAAACCTTAGAAAAGGAATGGAACTTATATATTCCGATATTTAAACTGCAGGTAACGAAGCACCGGTGGAAGAAACCGACGCAGTAAATTTTCCAACTGAATTTGTGAATTTACTTGAATTGCCAGTTCTACCTTTACATAAACTGGAATTAAAAAAAAACTTTAAGGCACGCTAACAACGTAGCGGGCTTTGCCCGCTATTTTTAATATTATAAAATGCTTTCCAACCCTGCTTTACGTTATTTATTTTCATTCAAAACACAAATGAACAAAACTACTTACGGGTCTATCTACCTAAGTTTGCACTTTACCAAATTATCTTAACATACACACGTATATTGAAATTTATTATGGATTCATTACTAACAATCCACTTTCATGAGAAAAAGTGATAAAATATTTATTTATTTTAAACCCATTGTTGTGCAGAATTATTTATTTGTGGTGGCTCAGCCCCCCCCCCCCCCCCCCCCCCTAAACTTTACGGCACACTAACAACGTAGCGGGCTGCGCCCGCTAGTAACTATATAAGTTTGTATTGTAATGTATCTATTTGGATCTAAACTAATACCATGCGACATAAACCCATAAAATTTTATCAGGTCAAAAATCAGATAAAATTTCATCTGCTTAATATATAATCTAATCAGTTAAGATCTAAACTGATACAATTAGATAAAAAGTGATAACCAACTGACACAATTATATCGGGCCATTGTTCGGATGAAATGATATATGGATCAGATTAAGTTATATATTACCATATAAAGCTCCATAATAATTTTTTTTAATAGGGTAGGTAAGTTTCAAATACACACACAGTCAGTGCTGTCAGAATTTTGCCGATTTTTTATTGAAATTAAAAAAGCACGCAATTTTAATTTATTTTAAATAATAAAATAATTCTATCTTTCAAATTCTTACAGAATTTGCTATTTTACGAAATGAATCTGAAATTCAATAATTGGAAGCTAAAAGTATCCCACGCAATATTTTTATGCAACTTTTTGTGCAAAAATTCATTGATTGTATGTCATATTGCAACGGTGGGTAAATGATTTTATTGCGGCCCTTGCTGAAATTCAAATTTAAATTTTTTTAAGTATTTTTTTTCACAATTTTCATTAAAAGTAAGATCTTGATTTGAAAATTTCTCATTTAAGAAATATTCAAGAATCAAATCGATGTTAGTTCTGACTATTAAACTGACTCTTAATTATTTACGGTGGGTCTCATACTTCAGGTTTAAACTTTAGTTAGTAGTTAACCCAAAAATTTGTTGTTGTTTTGTGTACATTTTTGTGACATTTTCTTTTGTTTTTAGTTAAGTTAAAGTTAAACCTACAGTATAAGACCCACCGTTACAAAATAAATTCAAATTAAATTTGAAGTTAAAATGGCCAGTTTTATAGTCAAAATTAAGCACTTAAGACTTTATATTCAAATTTTACTTAAGTAAGAATTTTGTTTGAAAATTGTTTACTTGAGTTTTAGTAAAAATTCGTAATTAGTTCCGACTATAATAATATTTGTAGTAAATTTAGATATGTGTGAAAAGTTAGCATTTTAATTCATCAAAAGCACTTAAATTACTGACAAACGTGGTCTTTATGAAATCCGTACCGGAATTTGGTTGGAAACGAATTGGATTGTAAATGGATTGGATTTTGTAAACGGGTTTATAAAAATTAATGGAAATGGCATTACAATGACGTCATAGAACTTTTTAAATATTTATATTTCAGAAAATTTAATGAATATGGGTAACAAATAATTTTTGTACGGACGTTTTTAAACGGAAATTTCCGATATTAGGTTCTATGAAAATTTAAATATATTAAAAGTTTTATGACGTCATTGTAATGCAATTTCCGTTAATTTTTATAAATCCGTTTATAGAATCGAATATGTTTCCAATTCAATTCCGGTGGGAATTTCATAAAAACCACGAAAATAAAATTATTAAATAAAAATTAAATCAAGGGAGCTATTTCTTATTCACTCTCTTATAACTCATTGAGTTTTAAATTATTGTTTTGCAGTTTGCGGGGATCAAAGAAGTAAAATTTTAAAAAATATTCCAAAATTAAAAACTTACATAATTTAAAACGAAAAGTATGATACCCTACTCCAGTATGGTTGAAAGCTATGGTATAGTAGAGCTATAAATATGGTTGAATGTTTGGATCCGAAATTCGAATGGGATGAAATAGACTTGTGTCAAAATTTGTCTATAAAATGATAAAAAACAGGATAACGGTAAAAAATTTTGCTTTTACCTAATTTTAGGTGCATTTAAGAGAAAATCGGGAATATAGTCCATATGGGCGATAGGTTCAAATATGGACCGATCTTATCTAGAATCAATAGGCTTTGTCCTTGAGCACATGTCAGTCAGCGAACCAAATTTCATTAAAATATCTTCCTTTTTGTGACTTGTAGCGTGGGGAAATCCAATTCTGGGGGACCTATATATGGGCACTAAGTCCAACCATGGACCGATTCAAACCAAAATCAATAGGCTTCTTTCGTGGGCCGATATAAGTAGGTGTACCAAATTTTATTAAGATATCTTAATATTTGCGACCTGGAGCGCGCACAAGAATACGTGGGCAGACAGGCAATAGAAACAAATATGATTCTGAGTCGATCGGTATACAAAAGGAGGGTCTGGGTCCAATATTTTTTGGTGTTACAAACATCAGCACAAAATTTTACCCTGTCCACTAGTGCTGTAGGGTATAATAATAAGTTGTGGTGTTACGTTGCAAAAGTTGAATTTACAATCGGTTCTTGTGGAACCAGTTTGAGAACAGATGAGAGTTAAAAACCGAATTTTTTTTAAGAAGTAAAGCAGTAGTTACGTTTAGTTTAGTAGTTTTACTTTTTTCAAATGTATGGTGCGGCCCTTTATAATTTGTGAAAAACTATAATTTGGCTCTCGGTGACAAATCCGTCTCCACCCTTGTCATATTGCAATTCTTTTATTTCTCCAAAATAAAAGAAAAACATTATGCCATATTTTGTGTACAAGTATTACACAACATTTATTTTAATTTTTGCATTAAAAAATACAAAAATTGTTTTTCGAACTTTCTATATTTTCATATATTTAGTAAAAATATTGTTCTACAATAAAATCTAATATGACGATATCATAATAGAATTTGGTCTTGAGGTAGAACAATATTCTAACTAAATATGTGAAAATATAGAAAGTCTGAAAAAACAATTTTTGTACTTTTTAATGCAAAAATTAAAATAATTTTAGAAAAAGCATACCACGGCCAAGTCTCAATCAAAATATTTATTTTGTTTTGGGATATAAAGTGCGTTGTTTTTACAAATGTTATTGATAACCAGGGCAAGGACTTTCATGCACTAAAAAATCGAAAATATGCGCTTAAAATATGCACTATAAAATAGAAAATATGCACTTAAATATGTATTTATAACGAAATATGCACTAAAAACCAAAAAATATGCAATTAAAAATAATTTTTTTTTTTAAATTATATTTATTAAAAACTAACATAAATGTAAAAATTCAGGTATCGGTTACAATAAGCTCGTTCGTTTACTTACTACAAGTTACTATATTTACTACAGCTGGAAAAATTCAATACAAAAAGTAAACAAAACGTTGCAATTCTAGTAAGAAATTCGAGTAAACGAACACACTGAATATGTCTTCAAATACACATAGTTAAATATATTTTTAGAAAATTCAGTGAAAATAGAAAGAAATACATTTCGTAACTCAGAAAAAAAGTGTCAGAAATTAATGCTCGGGGACAAATTTCCTTAAAATAATTTTTATAAAATTTTTCAACTTTCTGTTTGTGAGCAATAACACCCGAAAACGTTAATTTAAAATTGCATCTATAAAAAATGTGTTAGTGGATGACAACATATTGTATACTATGTGTTTCTCTTTCTAGTGTATTGTTGTATTACCAACAGAGCTTCCAAATAATTAATTATTTATAATTTTTTTTTAGTTTTAAAGTATGAATTCTTAAATCGAATTTCATATTTAAAAATATTAAAAAAATATGCAATAATGTGCAAAGTATGCAAAAATATGCAATACAAATCATAAAATATGAATTAAAATATGCATTTAAAAGCAAAATATGCAAAAATATGCATTTATAACAAAATATGCAAAAATATGCAACAACAAATCGATGCCATTTTTTTGCAAATTCTTTGATTCGGAAAAGTATTTGGTCAACATCATTTTTGGGCCACTGACTACAAACATGCATTTGCATGAAAGTCCTTGCCCTGTTGATAACGAACACACAAACATACATATAAATAGTACCCAAAGGGTACTTTTATGTAATTGTTGCTTTCAAGAGGAGTTGATTTATGGCTTGTTTTACCAAATCAGACAGTTCATATACAAAAGTACAAAATTCTCGTCCCGTTGAATTTTTGTACCTGGGTTTGTGTGTTTCAAGCTATCATTTTCTTATTGTGGACAACTGAAGAGTTGGGGTGATGCCCACGAAAAAATTGTATTGTCTACATGAAAATGATCAACCTTTTTGAAGCAACAAATAAAATCTAATAGGACAATATCATATTAGAATTTTGACTTGAGGTAGAACAATATTCTAACTAAATATATGAAAGTATTACACAACTTATTGCAATATGAAGCAAAAGGACGATATATTGCTAACTTTTAAAAACATAATTCTTTCAATTCAATTAAATTTTTATTTACTATTCAATAATTCATTTTATGCTTAAATTTATCTTAAATACAAAAGAGTTTAGGAGTATTATCCTTTTCTACTTTATTATTACGAACTAGCGGGCGCAGCCCGCTACGTTGTTAGCGTGCCTTAAAGGTTAGGGGGGGGGGGCTGCGCCCCCACAATTTTTATTAAATTCGTTTTTTTATTTAAAGCCTTCACCCAGCCACCACAAATAAATAATTCTGCACAACAATGGGTTTAAAATAAATAAATATTTGATCACTTTTTCTCATGAAAGTGGATTGTTAGTAATGAATCCATAATAAATTGCAATATACGTGTGTATGTTAAGATAATTTGGTAAAGTGCGAACTTAGGTAGATAGACCCGTAAGTAGTTTTGTTCATTTGTGTTTTGAATGAAAATAAATAACGTAAAGCAGGGTTGGAAAGCATTTTATAATATTAAAAATAGCGGGCAAAGCTACGTTGTTAGCGTGTCTTAAAGTTTTTTTTTTAATTCCAGTTTATGTAAAGGTAGACCTTGCAATTCAAGTAAATTCACAAATTCAGTTGGAAAATTTACTGCGTCGGTTTCTTCCACCGGTGCTTCGTTACATGAAGTTTAAATATCGGAATATATAAGTTCCATTCCTTTTCTAAGGTTTTTTCTCTTTCAGAAAATTTGTTTAACTTTTTGGGGGGTATGTTTCAATGCTACATAAGTTTCATATTCCGTTGATAGTGTTTGAACAGGTAATTCCCTCTTCCAATCCATTTGCATTGTCTATAATTTCAATTCCACTCGTTCAACGTTTATATCCATTTCATTCCACTTGTGTAGTGTTTCAATCCCACTCGTTTTCTATTTAGTTTCTTAATTTTAGTGTTTCATATACACTTGTTCTTTAAGTTTTAGGTTTCTAGCTAAAGACGTAGACGTTAAGGGGAGGGCAATTTTCCCCTTTTGAACCACCATTTTTACCACGTTCCTGTCCAAAGTCCTAGAAATGCCTTGTCGATAAGTTAGCCATACTCCAAGGAAAACATATTATATATTACAGGTTTCTAGCCGAAGGGTTCGGTTAGGCCATCAAGGGGGAGAATTATTCCGTTTTTACCCCTCCCGGTAGGAATTTCCAAAAATTCCGTCTTAGAGGACGTCTGCGTTGGAGGAGGAACCTACTACATACATAATTTTAGGTCTCTATATCCAGCAGTTTGGCCAGGCCGTCAAGGGGGAAGTTTTTTCCCTTTTTACCCCTCCCGGTATGAATTTCCAAAAATACCATCTTAGGGGACGTCAACGTTGGAGAAGGAACCCAATTTAAGATCCCTTGTTCCAGCAGTTTGGCCAGGCCGTTAAGGGGGAGACTTTTCCTGTTTTTGACCCTACCTGTAGAAATTTCCAAAAATCTCATCTTAGCGGATGTCTACAATAGAGGAGGAACTTTAATACCAAATTTCAACTTCCTACCTCCAGCGGTTTGGGCAGGCCTTTAAGCGGCACTTTTCTCTTCATTAATCCCCATTTTTGCAATGTCCCTGTCCAAAAAGCACCTTCCCGGTAAGTGAGCACATACTCCAAGTAACATATGTTTTACATTTCAGGTTTCTAGCCAACTTTTACTATTTGTGCCCCTCTCGGTAGGAATTTCCGAAAATCCATCGACAGGGAATTCCAGCTTCCTAGTTCTAGCAGTTTGAGTAGGCTGAGAGGAACTTAAGTACCGAATTTCAGCTTCCTAGTTCCAGCAGTTTGGACAGGTCATTAAGGGGCAACTTTCCCTTTTTGAGCCCCCATTTTATAACGACCCTGTCCAAAATTCAAAAAAGTATCTTTCTAATAAGTTAGCCCTCACTCCAGGGACCCACATTTTAAGCTTCAGGTTTCTAGCCGAAGGGGTTTTTACCGGCCGCCAAGGTGAGGCTTTTTTTTTTTGCCCCTCCCTTTAGGAATTTACAAAAATTCCATCTTCGCGGCTATCTGCGATGGATGAGGAACATTCATACCAAATTTCAACTGCATTGCCTAAGCGGTTTGGGCAGGCCGTTAGTGGGGACATTTTTCCCTTTCAACCACCATTTTTACTATGTTCCTGTTCTAAAATAGAAAAATTACGTTGCCGGTGAATTAGTCCTACTCCAAGGAATACATATTTAAAATTTTAGGTTGGCCAAAAGGGATTGGTCAAGCCGGCAGGAGGAGACTTTTACCTTATTTCCCCTCCCGATAGGAATTTCAAAAATTCCGTCTAAGCGGACGCCTACACAGAAGCAGGAACTCACATACCGAGTTTCCTTTTGGGATATCCTGTAGGGAATTCCAAAAATACAAACTTAGTCGATGTCTACTACAGTGGAGGAACCTTTATACCAAATTTCAACTTCTTACCTCCAGTGGTTTGGGCAGGCACTTTTACAATTTGTGAGACTGTTTATGGGGAGACTTTTCCGCTTTTTGCCCGTTCCGGTAGGAATTTCCAAAAATCCCGTCTTAGCGCACGTCTATGCCGAATATCAAGAAACCTTGTTTTAGTGGAGATATCCGTGGGGGGAGGAAAAAAAGTAGTTATTTTGAAATTATATATTATTTTAAATGGTACTTTTTGGAAAAACGAAATTTTTTGGAAAAAGATACTTTGTTTTTACAAAGTACTTTATTTGTACTTTTTTTGCAAAAGGTATTTTTTTTTAAAAAGTTGTTTTTTTTGTGGAAAAATGTATGTTTTTTGGAAAAAGGTACTTTTTTTAGAAAAGGTACTTCTTTTGGAAAAGGAAAATTTTTTTAGAAAAAGGTCCTTTTTTTTGGGAAAAGGTACTTTTTTTTGGAAAAGGTACTTTTTTTGAAAAAGGTATTTTTTTGAAAAAATATATATTTTTTGGGAAAAGGAACATTTTTTTAGAAAAGGGTACTTTTTTTGGGAAAAGGTACTTTTTTTTGGAAAAGGTACTTTTTTTGAATAAGTTATTTTTTTGGAAAAATGTATGTTTTTTGGGAAAAGGTACTTTTTTTTTTTGGAAAAGGTACATTTTTTTAGAAAAAGGTACATTTTTTGGAAAAAGGTACTTTTTTTAAAAAAGGTACTTTTTTTGGAAAAACCCGACTAAAAAAGTTTTCATATAATAACAATTATTTTAATTTTTGCATTAAAAAATACAAAAATTGTTTTTTCGGACTTTCTATATTTTCATATATTTAGTTAGAATATTCTTCCACCTCAAGTCCAAATTCCAATATGATATTGTCATATTAGATTTTTATTTGTTGTTTCAAAAAGGGTTGATCATTTTCATGATAGACAATACAATTGTTTCGTAGACATCACTCTACTCTTCAGTTGTCCGCAATAAGAAAATGATAACTTTCTTACTCAAACCGAGACATTACATAAGGTACAAAAAACCAACGGGATGAGAATTTTGTACTTTTATGAACTGTCTGATTTGGTAAAACCAGTTATAAATCAACTCCTTTTTGAAAGTAACAATTACATAAAAGTACCCTTTGGGTACTATTTATATGTATGTCTGTTGTCAATACATTTTGTAAAAACAACTAATTTTAAACTCAAAACAAAATAAATATTTGTATGAGATTTTAGCCGTGGTGTGCTTATTTTCAACAATTATTTTAATTTTTGCATTAAAAAATACAAAAATTGTTTTTTTCGGACTTTCTATATTTTCATATATTTAGTTAGAATATTCTTCCACCTCAAGTCCAAATACCAATATGATATTGTCATATTAGATTTTTATTTGTTGTTTTTTGTACCTTATGTAATGTCTCGGTTTGAGTAAGAAAGTTATCATTTTCTTATTGCGGACAACTGAAGAGTAGAGTGATGTCTACGAAACAATTGTATTGTCTATCATGAAAATGATCAACCCTTTTTGAAACAACAAATAAAAATCTAATATGACAATATCATATTGGAATTTGGACTTGAGGTGGAAGAGTTTTCATATAATTTTATATGATTTGATATAATTATAAATGTTTATATGTGTGGCTTTATATGACCACATACATTTATATTAACACTTTGGTTTTATAAATATGTTTGATATGACGTTATATATTAAGAGATATTAAGAGATCAGCAAATATAGTTTAAACATAATTATATATAATGGCGTATAAGCTTCTCTAAACAATCTTATTTCAAAATATATAACAAAGTTAATATAGAATTGTATTAATTTATCTGACATGATTTCTAATTATACATAATTTTATAAAGTTTAATTGCACTATAAAAATTAAAAAAAACTCTGAAATTGTGGATCTGGTTTTGAATTTTGCACTTTGACATATACATACATATATAAATGTTTATAATTGAATTCAACGTATATTTTTCAAATAGTTGGCAAAATACTCTTTATTAAACTAAAAATAATTTCCCCCCTTAAATGCATGGTGTAGCCATTTGGCAACATACCGGTTTTTTAATAAAAAAAAAACCCACTTGATGCACAAAACTGCATTTTTGGGCATTGGGGCCCCTTCTGTATATAGTGTTCCTATAGTTTAGTGCAGAATTTTTAAACAGTTAGAGTAAAAATCTTGGTTTTGCTCTGTATATTTGTGAAAAATCTAAAACACGTTTTTTTGGTACTTTTCTTGAAATGTACACGCCTTTAGAAATCATATATAAAATAATGGTTAAAATCGAAGAGATCATGCATTTAAGGGTTAAAAAAATAAATAAGGGGAGAAAATTTTTTTTTTTCTTTGTGGAATTAAAAGCCGAAATAAATATTTTTACTTTAAATTTAAAAATAAAAATTAGACAAAAATACATATGTTGAAATTAATATGGTTTAAGTTCATTTATTTTTCCGTGAAAAAAAAAAATAATTGTGAAAGTTAATTTTTTATTTTATAAGAAAGACACACATTTTGTAAGAAAGACCAAAACTCTAACCTATAAAAATTTGTTCCGACAAATTTTTAATTTGTAATGTTTTATTTTGTCAGCTATTTCTAAGTTTATTAGCAAAAATTTTTCTAAACATTAAGCATTAGTATTTAATATGAATGAAATAAGTGACCTCAACAGTATTTACTAAACTTTTCTTTGAAAATCTTCATCAAATTATATGTATTTATATATAATTTGATTCAGTTAGATAGACCCATTTTTCGGATCAAATTGTATCAGGTGAGATAACATGCTTATCTGGCTTGATATAACTATATATTCCAATATTCGGATCAAATTAGATATGGACGTATATATGGGTTTATATATGTTGATATATGATTATATAACATCTTTTTTAGTCGGGAAGGTACTTTTTTTGGAAAAAGGAATTTTTTTTGGAAAAAGGTCCTTTTTTTGGAAAAAGGTACTTTTTTTGGAAAAAGGTACTTTTTTTGGAAAAAGGTACTTTTTTTTGGAAAAGGGTACTTTTTTTGGAAAAAGGTACTTTTTTTGGAAAAAGGTACTTTTTTTGGAAAAAGGTACTTTTTTTGGAAAAAGGTACTTTTTTTTTGGAAAAAGGTACTTTTTTTGGAAAAAGGTACTTTTTTTGGAAAAAGGTACTTTTTTTGGAAAAAGGTACTTTTTTTGGAAAAAGGTACTTTTTTGGAAAAAGGTACTTTTTTTGGAAAAAGGTACTTTTTTGGAAAAAGGTACTTTTTTTGGGAAAAGGTACTTTTTTGGAAAAAGATACTTTTTTTGTCCCCTTTTTGCCCCTCCCGATAAGAATTTCCAAAAATGCCGTCTCAACGGACGTCTACACCGGTCAAGGAACCTACATACCAAATTTCAACTTCATAGCTCCAGCAGTTTGAGCAGGCCGTCAAGGGGGTGACTTTTTCCCCGTTTTGCCCGTCCCTGTAAAAATTTCCAAAACTCCCGTCTTGGTGGATGTCTACGATAGTGGAGGAACCTTTATACCAAATTTCAACTTCTTACCTCCAGCGGTTTGGGCAGGCCGTCAAGGGGGGCCTTTTTCCCCTTTTTAACCCCCATTTTTACAACGTCCCTGTCCAAAATTCTAGAAAGTACTTTCCAAAACAGTTAGCCCCTACTCCAAGGAACACATATCTTAAATTTCAGCTTTCTAGCCAAAGGGGTTTTGGCAGGCCGTCAAGGGGGACACTTTCCCCCTTTTTGCCCGTTCCGGTAGGAATTTCCAAAAATCCCGTCTTAGTGGACGTCTACCCTGAAAGAGGAACCTACATACCAAATTTCAACTTCCTAGCTTCAGCGGTTTGGGCTGGGCGATGTTGAGTCAGTCAGTCAGTCAGTCAGTCACGTTATTCTTTTATATATAGAGATTAAAGTTAATATTTATATAAGCACAGGAATGAGAAATATTCTAGCACGGGAGGAAAAATTTTCAAAAAAACCTTTTTGAACTTAATAGGTATAAGATAAAAAAAAATAAAATTATGCTGAGATTAGTTCATTGATATGACTGTATTCTGATGTGATACATCTAGTATTGAAATTTGAAGTCAGTCTATTTACTTTGTCTTTAACGAGCTCAATATTCGCGAGTGAGTGAAGACTTTGTGTTTTATTTTTAGCTACTTGTAGCTTTTTAGTGTGACATTGTGTAGACGTGGTGCCGCATAAAACATTACCGCATGGAATATAGTTTTCAGAATTAACATCTTATTTCTAATATTCAGTTCTGAATTTCGATTAAAAGAGGCTACAAAATTTTTGTAAGTTTATTTATTTATGGGATATGGTCCTTAAACTTTAGTTTCTGGTCAAGTATATATATATATTCGTTCCTTTTACTTCTGCAAGGAGCATAGGGCCGCAATCTGGTCAAGTATAACACCCAAGTATTGGGCATTTTTATCCCAAGTAATATTACCCGTGAAAAAAGGATTAGATTTGATCAAGTTAGGTTTGATCCAATTGTATCTATTCATATTAGAGGGTGAATAACAACGTATAAAATTAAATATGAGTTTACCTCCGATTTCGATTTTAAAAATTTTTTTATTCGTTACTCAAATATAATCATATCTTAAAATATCTTTTCTCTTATATCATTTTATATGCCATATACATATACTTGATCAAATTATATCTCGTTGAAGATAAATTTGTATATTGCTTCGAACAACACTTTATAAAACTAAATGGGACCCAAGAACATTTTAGATAAAATTATTTACTATCTCGAATCGAACAAAATGTATGTGGATTTAAATACAATTATATACTTAACCCTCTAACCGGCAAGCCCGCCTCCAGGGGGGGTATATTAAATTGACCAGAAATTCGCCATAGGGGTATTTTATAATAAGAAATTATGCTTTTTCAACAGAAAACAAAATTTATAAAATTTTTTGTGAAGAATTTTTTTGTATACAATGCACGGTTTGGAAGCGAGAAAGTGTCAAAGATAAAATTTCAAAAATTAAATATTTTAAAACAACCAAAAGTTTCAAAAATCTTAAAAACATATTTAAATTGTCTAAAACAATTGATAGTTACCATGAAGTAAGATTGGAGCTTAAGCTATTCAAAAAGTTCCATACTTTGGTCCAAAGACACACAGGATTCTATAAGGATACCTTTAAAGGACATCGCCTTAACTTCAAAACGAATGGACGGATTTTTTCGAAATTTGGTAAAAAGAATATATTTGGTATAGGTAGCAAAGCTTATAAGTTTGAATAATATATATTTAAGTTTTGGTACGTTTTCGCTCAATTTCGCATTTTTCGAAAAACGAAAATCGCTACATCCTCTTAAGTTACAGCACAAAAAATGTAATTTTTTTATTGCAATTATTTCTTGGTAAGAGAAATAATTTGTGCCTAAACCTAGTAATTTTTATTCGCTAGTTTTCAAGATTCACCCTTAAAATATTTTGGCCCATATCGCCTAAAGTAGGCAACGAAAAAAACTTTTGTAGAAGAACTTATTGTTTATTTTTCGTGAGGAAGACATGGTATAAATTTCATTGCAAAAAAGCTTAGGCCGGTTAGAGGGTTAATAATTCAATACAAAATTAAAAAGCTGAGGTTATATGTTATGTTGCATCTAAGGTTTCTAATGACCCAGCATTTTTTCATTTCTGGGATAAATGAGACATAACAATGTCGCACTTTTTTAATTATAATATCTAATCTTAAATCTAATGAAAGAAATAATAAGAAAAGTAACTACACAAACAAAAAATTATAGTTCAATCAATTACTATATTAGATTTTAATTAACATTTGATTTTTTACGAACACTTTGTAAATAAAGTATGAATATTAGGGCCAGTGTTATAGTCATCACTGAGTAGGATATTTTATTTAAGTAGGAAACTTTAAAACGAGATTTTATAATTGGTGGCTATAATATTTATCCTTATTAAAGTAAATATTATTCTAGTTAAACTTTTTCATATTTAAGTTAATGTGTTTTCCAATTTTAAAAATAAGCAGACAATTTTTTATATAAAAAGAAAAACAACCTGAGATTTGTGTGATTTCAAAGCTGTTTCTAAACGTTGTGTATGATTTTAATTTTTTTCTTCTAAGTAGTTACTACCCTATAAACAATTTCACTGGAATTCAAGTTGAAATCAAGTTCAATTCCAGCCCTGTTTTCCAGTTTCAAGGCTTGAATACAACTGTTATTACATTTTATTTAAATAGCATACTCCAACAAAAGGGAAACAAAAATTCGAGTTTGAATTATTTTTGTTAAATATACAAATGCTAGAATTTGAAATAAACTTTCCTTCAAGCAAAATTTAAAGCACTTGAAATTTTAAGACCTATGTCCTTATTGGGTACTAACTGATAATGGATTATATAACCCACACAGAGAGAAGTTTGCTGGACCAGTTGTAATTAAATTTTTTAGTAAAATAATAAAGTTTTCTTCACAAGGTAAATGGAAAATTTTTTAAATTTGATGAAAAAGCTGCATATATTTTATGAATTTAGTTTTAATAAAGCTTTTTCATTAAGTGTATGAAACTTTTAATAAATAAAATGAATATTTTGACAACATTTTTCAAAAATTCCATTAATTTAATAAAAAGTTTCAATGGACGAGGCCTAGTGAAATTCATCGGTTTTGTGCAAAAATTTATTAATATCATTCAGTTAATTCTCTCAGTTAATTAAATGGTTGTTTCATACACTATATATATTCATTAGACCGACTTACGAAAAAAAGGAAAAAGGGCCCCCTCAAAATAAACCTTGCTTTGTTTTGTGATGATTCCCAAAATATTTCGGGTCTAGCAATGAGAACTCACGAGCTGGACCATTTTTAAAAAAGGTATTTTTTTAGTTTTTGTAAGAAATTTGCATCTTAGCTGAAGCAGTGGGTATCGATCCCCCCTTGTCTCGCTCAATCGGCTCTCTTTTTATTTGTTCGCGAACTCGGGCACAAGCAAAATAACACATTTTGCTTGTGTAAAATCAAAGAGCGTAAAATAAGGAGAAATTCCAACTATTATACAGGGGAATTGCGGGGAAATTAGATGCTTTTAAGGGGAACGAGTTATTTCATAATGCGTCATAATTTAGTTTACTGTGTTCACTGTTAATGTAGTGTCTACAAATGAAATAAAATACGTAATAAAATTTTAAAATAATTTGGTGTCTCCACCACACATTAGGTTTAATATTTTTTTTATCAATTAACTTCAAAATCAATCGCAGAGAAAACTATTTTACATGGAGAGTATATAATTCATACACAAAAAATTCCTGTAGGGAAAATGATGAAAGCATAGGTACTTATTAAAAATATGTTCATTAAAAATCGTGGATTTTATCAAGTTTTGTATAAATTGTGTTAATGATGTTGTGTTAGAAGTTGACAACACTCATTTCAAAGAAGAATAATGAAAAAGGAAATTTTAAGTCATCACATTTTTCCCCTCACAGTACTCACAGCATCTTTTGTGTGCACAAACTGTTTTCAACCGGTTTTTATTTGCTCGCCCGAGTTTGCTAAAAATATAAGAGAGTCATTGGAAGGATCGCCTCTCTCTATATGTATACTCTTTGGCTGAAGACAACATAATCAATATGGGTATCATATGAAAGGGTTTTTAGAGGCGCGTCCTGCGGTATATATAACATGTTCTATTCAGAAATTCAATATGGTGGAAACCAGGCACGTAGCTAGGGGGGCTCGAGCTAAAAAAGAAATGATTTGACAAATTTTAAAACGTAACAAAATACGTCCAAATGTAACAATACTTTTTAAAAAATGTAATAAAAAATATTTATTTTTGTTAAAATCAAATAGCAAATGGCCAAGTTTCTGAAGTTTTTAAAGATAAAATGGACTCAAATCCAATAGCGAAAACTGTTTTCTAAAAAAATTTTTAAGCTGTTTGGTGCCCATAGAAACTGTTTTTGTTTATTGGTTTTTTTTTTTGTAAAAATCCTAAATAGTTATGTGTGCTATGTGTGTATTATGTGTATGTTATGTGTATGTGTGTTATGAAAGAGGTTAGAAAATAATGAGAATGCAATCCTCTAATTTACTGAGAAGAAATTTATAAAATGTGGCTGCAAATACATAGGAAACTGAAATTTTGTTCGCAATTTTCAATTGATAAGTGGCTATTTTTTATTGTTACTACTAATAGTCTTCGTCATATTTATTATAATTTAAACATGAAATTCAAAATTTAATCTTGTTTCCACCCTAAGTTATGCATTATAATGTTGGCTTTTTACAATTTTTTTTTTTAATTAAAATTAACTGTCCGGGAAAAGGAATACTTTAGGAGAAACAAGAAATTTATTCTGGAAGTGACTGTAAATTAAATATATAAATTCGGGTTTGTTCCAATAAGCTTCTTGTAGTGGGTAGAGGGGGGATCCTTTGCCACTTTTTTTTCAAAGCTCTGTCATTTCTTAACCCCTAATTATTTTTCAAAAATTTCTTTCAAATTGAAAATCTACATATCTTGGCTTTAATTTCTATGATTTTTATTCTAATTATTTGCATATTTTCTATTACTTTTTTAATGATTTTCAAAGTAACCCAAATCGGCGTAACTGCCCCAAACCTGGGGGATATTCGCCAAAAGAGCTAGATACAATTTCAACAAAAAAAATATTGTTAATACGTCAAAGTCAATGTTTTAATGACTGAAATAAATAATTTAGAATAAGTTCTTTAAGGTATATTATTCTTTTTAATCAATAAATCTCCACTACATTAAAAAAAAATAATTTAAATCTGGAATATAATGATTATTCAAAATTACAAAAAACTGAATAATTAATATAAATTTAAGAATGAACACGATTGTTCTATTTTACCATTAAACATATTTTAAACATATAGAAAAGTCTTATAGAGCATTTTAGGCAGGGATGCACCAACTCTTCGTAGCTCCAGGGGCCATCTGGTGATTGTGCCCCAGAGACAGGCACTAACATAAAATTAATATTTTTCACACTTTTTAAGCATTTATTAAAATCAAATTATTATTTTCTGAAAGCTTAGGATCGTAGGTCTAACATAATGAAAAATTATGTTTTTATTACACGATTTGAGGAAGTTATTGCAAAATGTAGTTGCTTTCAATTATTTTTTTGGCACCCCAAAAAACACAAAAACACGTCTATCTGCGACCACATGTGATATAAATTCGTCAAAGTGGATGTCAAGGAAAGGTAATTGAAAAATGCAAAAAATATATTTTTTCCAATTTTTTATTTCCCTTAACATCGGAGAAAAATGGGATTAGTGTATGTGCCCCAATGGCGAAGGATTCCCCCTCTACCCTATGTTTTGCAAAAATAGATTCTGCGGTTTTAGAAGACCTTGCAAAATGATAATTGCGATCAATCTCAATGTTTCTAATGCAAAATGAAAGTACACTGTTGCTAAAACAAAATTCTCAGAGAGTTTTGTAAATCCAGCCCGGATTTTAATTTGATGGCCTCTTGAAACATGTGTCTATTTTAATCACGTTCTCGTATCAGTTGCTTACTTTTATTCAAATCGTTTGTTATTAGCAGTTTGATGTAAAAAATTTCCGAAATCCGGTTTAGAAATTGTGGGTAAAAATGTGAGGACACCCGGAAATTTCGATACAAAATGAAACATTTTGCACAAACAAACAATCGGAATAAAAATGACGAATTAGGCATTATAGTTCACAATTCATTTCAGTCGATTTTATTTTTGACCTAGTGTGTTCTACACCATTTCCATTTTTGTTTCAGAAAATTCCAAATATATTTCAAAATTGTCCAAAAATATTTTAAAATTATCCAAAAATGTTTTAAAATTGTCCAAAAATATTTAAAAATTTTCCAAATATATTTCAACATTGTCTAAAAAGGTTTCAAAATTGTCTAAAATTTTTCAAAATTATCCAAAAATATTTAAAATTTTTACAAAAATGTTTTAAAATTGGCCAAAAATTATTCAAAATTGTCCAAAACTGATTGAAAATTGTCCAAAAATCATTCAAAATTGTCCAAATATTGTTTAAAATTGTCTAAAAACTAATCATATTTGTCCAATTGCATTTCAAAATTGTCCAAAACGTATTTTAAACTTCTCAAAATGTATTTTAAAATTATACAAATATATTTTAAAATATTACAACTAATTTTTAAAATACTTTATTTGTATTTAAGAAAATTCCATTTGTATTTTAAAATTGTCCAAATGTATTTCGGAATTATTAATTTCTATTTAAAAATTTTAAATCTGTATTTCAAAATTGTCCAAATGCATTTCAAATTATTCCATTTGTATTCAAAAATTCTCCAAATGTTTTTGAGAAAATTCCAAATCTATTTAAAAAAAACTATATTTGTATTCCAGAATAGAGTTTTTTTAAATACATTTGGAATTTTTTGGAATACATTTAGAGGATTTTGAAATACAAATGGAATTATTTGAAATGCATTTGAACAATTTTAAAATACAGATTTAAAATTTTTAAATACAAGTGAATAATTTTGAAATGTATTTGGACAATTTTAAAATACAAATGGAATTTTCTCAAATACAAATAAAATATATTAAAATATATTTGTAATATTTTAAAATATATTTGTATAATTTTCAAATACATTTTGAAAATCTTAAAATACATTTTGGACCATTTTGAAATGCAATTGGATAAATATCAAAGTTTTTAGACAATTTTGAACAATATTTGAACAATTTTAGAAGACTTTTGGATAATTCTAAAACATTTTTTGACAATTTTGAATAATTTTTGGATAAATTTTGAATAATTTTTGGACAATTTTAAAATATTTTTGGAAACATTTAAAACATTTTTGGACAATTTAAAACATTTTTTGATAATTTTAAAACAGTTTTAGACACTTTGGAAATATATTTGGAATTTTCTGAAATTAAACTGAAAATGGTGAAGTTCACTCGTTCATTCGAGAAATTTTTTCAACTGTTCATACACTGAAACTTAAAATGTTTTGCTGAAAAAACAGCTGAATTCAGCAGAATCTGTTTGCCAAACATTAGTTTTAGTTTAGTTTAGTTTATTTATTTCCATTCCAGTACAACAAGAATTAATCTTATAATTATAGTACAGGAATTTTAAGTGCTAAAATTTTGATTTTAAAAAGTTATCGTCACATTAATAATAGTAATAAAATAATTAATATAAATAATCAAATAAATAATTAAAAATAAAAAAATAATAATTAATTAAAACAAAAACATATTGCAAAAATTAAAGAAATATTAATTCTAAAAATGAAATTGAATCGAAATTAAAATCGAGCATAGTGTTCAAACAGAAATTTTTTAAAACTCAAAGCGTTGCTGTTTAGCTGTTGAGTTTGAGGGAGCATGTTCCAAAGACTTACGGAATTTATGAAGAATTGCCATTCAGATACGAGGTAGCGATGACTTGGTGGAATTAGCTTATTACCTCTGTTCGTTCCGATGCCTAAACGGAGTTTCTCATAGAGATAATGGGGCTTTTTTGTGTAAATGATTTTGTGTAAGAATAAGAGCACTCTAATCTTCATAAGACTTCCCAAGGACACCCCAAAAATGCTTTTAGAGTAGAACGACGTTCCCCTGGATCTTTTTAACCCGAAAACGTATCTTACTACACTGTTAAATACAACTTTTAACTTCTCCATACTTATGGTGTCACAATGAGAAAAAAGTTCACAACCGTACAAAATGCCAGGAATAAGGTAAGCTTTGGCTAAAAGCAATCTTATTTTCAAAGGGGTATAAGATTGAGTTAACCAAAGTGATCTTAGTTTCATATATGTCTGTCCAACTATGGCGTTGATATGATTTGACCATGTTAACGTGCTATTTAATATTATACCAAGGTTTCTTGCTGTGGAAACAACTTCAATTTTCTGACTATCTATAATAATGTCCTTATCAAAAACTGGGTTTCTCATTCTTTGACGTATTAGAAGGCACTTTGATTTTTTAGGATTTATACATAGCCCATTAGCAATAGCCCACAGGTGTATTTTTTGTAAATCATAGTTTATTTTATCAATATTATCATTAATCGATAGAACTGGACTGCTCAGGTAAAGTTGAATATCGTCTGCGTACATGTGTATCCTGCAGTAGTCAAGGTGTTCAGGTAAGTCATTGACATAAACGGAGAAAAGAAGAGGCCCCAAAATTGACCCTTGGGGTACACCTCTTGTAAGATTAAGTGGTCCCGATAATGTGTCATTGACATAAACTGATTGGGTGCGATTTAGAAGATAAGATGACAACAGTTGTGCTGAAGAGGATGAAAAATTAAAAAAACTTTGTAGCTTCATACTAAGTGTTGGGTGGTCAACAGTATCGAAAGCCTTAGAGTGATCGAGAAGAACAAGGAAATTAACATTGCCGTCATCAAGATCGCGTCTTATCTCCTCACAGACGTCAGCCAGTGCAGTCACGCAGCTGTGATTAGGTCGAAACCCTGATTGTTTTTCTGACATTAAACCATGTTCATAAACATATGTACTCATTTGAGTGTGCAATATCTTTTCAAAAACCTTAGAAAGATAACATAATATTGCTATTGGCCGGTATTCTGTGCTTGATTTAGGAATTGGAATTATCTTTGCATGCTTCCATCTTAAGGGAAAAGTGCTAGTAGTTATAATATGGTTAAAAATATACGTTATGAAAGGTAAAAGAAGCGGTAACAAAATTTTTATGAATTTAGGATGAAGATTATCATATCCAACTGCATTCAATTTTACCTGTGTAAAACTGTAGACGACATCAAATTGACTTACGCAAGAAAATTCAAAGGTGTTTTCCCTAACAATTTGGTTATTGTATGAGTTCACACTGTCATTATTACGTGAACGATTTTCAATGTGTGCATAATGATTGTCATAGAAATCAGTTCGCACCTGAACCGCGGGTAGGTTAGTGAATTTAATATTGAGTTCATCAGCATCAATTGAGCTGTTATTATTTATATTAGATTTTCCAATGCCAATATCACGGATAGTCTTCCAGGTATGTTTAGTTTCAAGAGCCGAGCTAAATTGTCTTGAGTAGTATTCAGATTTGCAGTTAACTTCTTTTCTAGCTGTTCGATAATCGTTCTTAAGCTCAGGGGTTTTAAAACGTTTCCATCGAGTGTAGGCTATATCCCTTTGATAAATCATCTGTTTGATGGCAGATGTAAACCAAGGTTTGTTCTTTACTGTGGTAGTTCTGGTTTTTACTGGTACAGATTCTTCATATAGTCGTAATAGGTTGTCTTGTAGGAAACACATTTGGTCATCAACGGATGCCATGTAGTAAATACTGTTCCAATCAACCAGAGAGAAATTAAAATAAAGCAACTCATAATTTATGCCCCCGAAATCACGATAAGTGGAGGTTGTATTTTCATGCTGAATCTGAAAATCATAAGCCAAGAAAATCAAGTCATGTTTTGAAAAACATGAAGCTGATATTTGATTATACAATAGCACATTTGAAATATCACTCACAAAAAAAAGGTCCAGTAGAGTGTTAACAGTGGAGGAAAAATGTGTAGGGTTAGACTGATTAGTAGGCTCAAAACCAAGTGATAACATACTGTCAGTTAAAACTGTTTCAGCCATGATGTTAGAATTAAAATCTCCTGAAATAACCACATCACTATAGCCATCGCTTAATGTTTCCAATTTATCAATAAATCTTGAAAGACAAGTGTTCTTGTTAGGTCTGTACACGCAACCAAGTAATAGTTTTCTTTGATTAGAAGTGATTTTAACGAATATATATTCCACCCTATCTAAATTATCAGATTTGCAGCAAAACTTACTTATCAAATGATTGCGAACAAAAATGGCCACTCCACCACCTTTACGGGCTCTGTTATTTTCATCTCTTAAAGTTCTATCAGCTCTAAAAGCTCTGTAACCACCTAAGTTGATTAAATTATCGGTAGTTGATTTAGTTAGCCAGGTCTCAGAGACGCAAACTATATCAATATTAGAATTTTCGAAAATTATCCTGAACTCGTCGATTTTATTATTCAGGCTTTGTGCGTTTATATGAAAAATAGTTAGACCCTTTTTTTGTTTAGCTAGAATTCTCACCATATTCATCGTAACGTCATTAGATCTCCCTCTAATTGTAGTAGTATTATTCATAATCAAATGGTTTAAAAAAAAATACAACCCTAACAACAACGCAAGGAAAAGGTTTTTTACATAAGTGATAAAAAAAGAAAGTTAAGCAAAATACTAATAAAATAGTGTCTAATATGCATGTACTCGATTCTAAAAAATCATGAAAAATTTCAAATAAAATTTTAAAAAATATTACAAATATAATATATTAATAAATTTTAATCTTTGTGATGTTAGATGGAAGAATGTTGAACTTCTTCAGTAGCAGGAAATAACAACTTCATTGTGAGAGCTTCATTTACGAAAAATTTATGATTAGAATTAAATCCGACATGATTTAAACAAAAATAAAAGTCTTTATGTGTTTTTTTAAAACTTGCAAGGGATTTTAAAAAGAAATTTTTGTCATAAGGCGACCACATTTTAACGATGATCGCGGCATCCCTTGAATCCGTTTTGTTTCTATTGTTTTGATTTTGTAATCGATATATAGATTTAATAGCCGGTACTGAAACATCGATAATGGAGCATATTTTACTAAAAATATCGATTAAATCTTCTTTTTCCTCAAATGGGATCCCATTTATACGCAAATCGCACGCCACTGTCTTATTTTCGTGTCGCTTTAATTGTGTTTGCAGAGATTTAATTTCATTTTTCATGTTTGAAACATCCAACGAGGAAGTTTCTAATTTAGTAAGTCTTTCAGTAACGTTATTAAGGTTATTGATAATTTCATTTTTTTGTGCTAAATTTTCGTTCATAACTGTCTCCAGTTTAGCAACTCTCTCCCCGACCGATTCTAAGAGTGTATCAACGTTGGCTTTCATCAGTGTTGCCATTTCAGTGCTTTTCGGGTATTTTTTGGTGCTGTTTTCCTTCCCGTACCCGGTGATTTTTTACAAATACCCGTTTATAAAAAGCGGGTATTTACAGTGCTTCTTCAGATTTCTGGCAGTGCTTTTAGTGCTTTTTGTACAATTTATATTTTTGGTACTTGTTCTCCTTTTTTAAATTTTTCTTGAATTTTCTGTCAAAGTTGAAAAAATAATACGAAATATACAAAAAATAAATTTTTTCAAAATATTTGTAGTACAATTTTAAATAGCAACTTCGTTATATTTAAACTTCAAAATTTTGAAATATTAGTTTGGTGCTTTTTTACCCCTTTTTTGGTCATTTTTTGAACCTTTTTTACACGATTTTACAAAGCTAAAATGTGTTTTTAAAATCTTGACTTAAATTTTTCAAAAAATTATTATCGTGCTTTTTTACCCCATTTTTGGTAAATTTTTACCCTTTTTACCTGTTTTCAAAATGCTCACGGTGCTTTCCTGCCTTCAGGAGTTGGCAACACTGGCTTTCATTAAGTTGAAACTCTTATCAAATTCACTTAAGAGTTCTTCTTTGTATTGGTTGAATTTATTTATTATCATAGTCTCTAGCATGTTAGTGAGTTTATCGAATCTCCATATATTATGAATTTATATTAGTAATGAATTTAAGAGGCGATTCAGTATTAAGCCTGGATCAGCCAGACGTAAACGTAAACGTATCTCTGCATAGCTGAATTAATAAGTTAAATAAGAACAGGAGATGTGTTGTGTTTTTTATTTCATTCTTATGCATGCAATATAGAGCAAACGTAAATATACAACGAAAATCTATTCACAACAGATTTTTGTTGTGTATTTACGTCTGCTCTATATTGAATGCATAAGAATGAAACAAAAAACACAGCACATCTTCTGTTCTTATTTAACTTATTAATTCAGCTATGCAGAGATACGTTTACGTTTACGTCTGGCTGATCCAGGCTTTAGTAAGGCGCGGAGTTTTACACGCGTTACCAAGCAAAGAGTTTTGTAAAACTTCTCTTAAACGTTTTTGCGCGGGGGCCGGGGTGTTATTATTTTCGTGGGTATTATTATGTTTTGTTGTTACTTCTATAGCATCGGTTTCTTGTGTTGTCTCAAATTCTTCAGTTGAGTTCATATTTGATTTTTTTGTACTTTTTTTGGTATATTTTTTGTTGTTTCTATTTTTTCTTAGGCTAACCATTGCACGATCAGTTATTTTAAGAGTTTTTTATAATATTTATATTTTGTGTTTGTTTAGATTTTTTCAAATCTTTTTTTCTATATGAGTGTTATCAACTGTTTAAAAATCTTTTAAATTATTTTTTAAACCCGATTTTGTTTTAAAAAATTTATTGTTGTTTTTTTTGTTAATTTATTATTATTAAAACAATTGCACTAGATTGTATTAGGCAAAATTATTGTTTAAATTTTAGTTTTGTTTAAATAAAATTTATAAAAACTGAGAGACATCAAGAAACACGTCCGTTCAATTTGAGAGTTGTTATATTGTTTAGAAAGGTTTGTATCTTTCTAAACAATATAACGCAAGAAAAAATTTCAGCTATATTTTAGTAAATCGAAATTGACAATTAACCTGCTAAAATCAGTAAAAAATTTCCTGGAAATTAGTCGAATAAACCATCACAAAGAATTTTAAATTTTTAGTTTTTATTTTCTTAATGCGAATAAAATCTACACTGCAGAAAGCAGCCTACTATTTTCTAGCAAAAAGTTCTGTTTATTGTAGCAGGAACAGCAACATGTTTTTGCCTATGTTAGCAAGGTAAATTTGCATTCAATTAAACGAAATTTAACTCAAATGTTACTAAAATTTCGTATATTTACCAGTTGCATTTTCGCTGAACTTATCTTACTAACATTTAGCAAAAAGGCTTTACTTATTTCAAAAGCTTTCTGTGCAGGGCCCCTTTTAACTAATTTTTTTCTATTTTTTCAGGATTTTTCTATCAGTATAAGATTATATGTCAGTGGTTTGTTTGATAATTCCGAATAAAATAAAAGAACCGAAAAGAATAGTTGAAATTTAACTCATTCGTGAACGCGAGAGAGTTCCTAACTCTAAAAATGTGCAAAATTTTTGGGGTTTCTCGCCACACATATATTTTAAGAGGCCATAAAATAAAAAAGCGAGCTAACTCTGGAAAATCCTCTGGAATTTTCATTTCACTTCGAGTTGGAACCATCGGGCTTAAAATTATATTTGCGTTTAAATGGCGCACTCCATTGGAAATCAAAATAATAATGATGTAATATTTTACCTTAATATTTAAGCTTTCCGATAATCTATAAAATTGTAGTATAACGTTCTAAAACTAATATCGAACAAGGAAACCGAACAAAAAATTAAAAATTTGTCCAAAAAGTGTTAGAATATAATATCACTGTTAAAATCAAGTTACAAAACTTTCAGGCACAGTATTTAAATTGTTTAACCCACATATCTTTAAAGACACGTCTACCTATCCTTCTACGAAGTTTTGTCAGAAAATTCGCACGGAATCCATGCTTGACAAAAACTGAGTAAAACAATATACTCCATATCAAAAAAGGATTGCAGAAAATTTAAAATATTGGCAAAAAACTAAAATTTTTGCAAATTCAAATCACATAGATATCAAATTACACGTGAAATATATAACTTAGTTTAGAACTTAGAGAATGCGTTAAAAATTAAATTTTATTTTATGTTTATTAGCCATTCTTATTTGTATTATTAAACAAGTTTTAAAAAGCCTTCGGCCCTTATAGATATTTTTGCGTTCTTATAGATAATTTTATAAAATTTTCTGTCTCTGTCTATTATTAACTTCTCCTTCTCTTTTTACTATTAAGTTCGGAAAATTGTAAAAGGGGCAGAGATAAACAAAAAACAACATTGTGAAAATTTTAAATTTTTATTAGGCAAAGAAATACACAAAATAAACTTCTATTTATAAAAATTAACGGAACAAAGTCACAAAAATTTTAAATGCAAAAAATATGTGCATCTGCGCGATTTTTCAGACTAAAACTATATGCATTTTATTTATTTTTTTTTTTCTTTTAAATAAAGTTTTGGGTTATAAAAGTGATTATGTGCGTTAGATAGAGGATTTCTTGCTTACTCTCATTTTACTGAACTTTATACAAAAAGTAAAGGAGTACACTTAACTTAAAATAAAATATTTTTTTAAAGCTTATACATTTTTTTCTGTGTATATAGTTTTATAAGTTTCCCCAGTAAACAGAAAAAAAAATTGGAAAAATTAACCAAAAATTTTTTCGTGAAAAAAATTTTATAAATTTTTAATAATAATTTAAATTTTGTTTCTAGTAGATCTAAGGATAATAAATGCAAATTAACAGAAAAAAACCTAACACGCGCTTTTTTTTGGTGGAATTTCCTTTTTTTTTCGCGAAAAAACGTATTATAAAATTTTATTTAGGGTCAGCCTATATTTAGACTTTTCTTAAAAAAATTACTGACACGCGTATTTCGATAAAATATTTTATTTAATAATAAACCTACAAAAAGTTTCATAAAATTTTTTTATTTCATAATATTTTTTATCAAAATTTGGTCCAGAACAGAGAAACAAGCCAGCCGCCGTAAGCCGTTTAAGCCGCCGCCGCCGGTCATTTTTGCCTCAGCCGCCGCCGCCGCCGATTTTTTTCGGCTCATTTCGGCTGGAAGTATCAATTTTCCAAAATAAAAAAATTAAAAGCAAATGTCATTTTTAAAACAAATTTTCTACTTCATCATTTCCTGAACCATCAAGAGTATTTCTTTTTAGTTCAAAAAAAAAAATAAAAGAACCAGTTTTATAGTCAGAGCTAAGAAGGATTTTTTCATAAATATTTCTTAAGTTGGAAGTTTTGCTTGAAAACTTCTGACAGATTTCGTTGAAATTTGGATATGCAATAGAGGAGAGAATCCAAATGAACACGTATTTAGCACCAATAGTTTTGGATACAAATTACACAGTGTTACAAAATAAAATAAAAAATTTACATATATACTTTTCAAATGACCAAATGTAGATTGAATCGAAAGAATTAGTTCAATTTTAGCTTAATTCGCACAAAACCGAATTCAGCTTTAGAAATTGAATATGTATCATTCCATCAAACCATTCCTTTATAATTAATTCATAGGTTTCATTCCCAAAGTTTAATATTAAATAGAATGCATTCTTATGTTGAATACATTCCTTATAGAATTACAATCAATTTGAATAATTAATTTTTTCATTAATTCTAATCTTTTACAAAATGGCTTATCAAAATTGTCATTTTATTTATTCCGTAAAAGATCTAAGGTATGAATATACTAATGATTCTGGCAACACTTTAGTTTATAATTACAAATTAAATAAAAATGTGGCTTATTTTAGGGATTTAATATTGATATCATATACATAACCCATAAAAATAATTAGAAACGCAACATTTGTTTTAATCTTTTACAAACGGAACGAAACGTGAAGGATCATTATAAAAAGAATGAATTCATGAAAGAATTCATTTACTATGCATGAAAATTAAAAGAATGAAGCCAGTGAATGAATTCATAAGGAATGGTATAAACGAATGATATATTAGTAAATTTTAATTAAGAGTCCAAAAGTGAATTAAAGAATTAGTTCATTCGAATTTATGGTCGTAGGTTTGGTTAAGTACACTCTAATTAAATTCTGTTGAAATTTACCCAACTTATAGTAGGAAGCTGAGCTCCTACTATAAATTGGGTAAATTTACTCTATGTGCGTAATTGAAAAAAAATACGCACATTGTGTTTAAGTTGGTGCACAAATAATTTGTAATTTTACATTGAAAGTGCGTAAAAATTAAATGAAATTTTGAAATTAGTGTCCCGACTAAAAAAGTTTTCATATGATCTTATATGATTTGATATAATTATAAATGTTTATATGTGTGGCTTTATATGACCATATACATTTATATTAACACTTTGGTTTTATAAATATGTTTGATATGACGTTATATATAATCATATGCGATTTGGTCTCCAGCCATATATTAAGAGATCTGCAAATATATTTTATACATAATTATATATAATGGCGTATAAGCTTCTCTAAACAATCTTATATCAAAATATATAACAAAGTTAATATAAAATTGTATTAATTTTATGTATAAATTTATCTGACATGATATCTAATTATACAAAATTTTATAAAGTTTAATTGCACTATAAAAATTAAAAAAAAACTCCGAAATTGTGGATCTGGTTTTGAATTTTGCACTTTGACATATAAATAAATGTTTATATTATAATTGAATTTATCATATATTTTTCAAATAGTTGGCGAAATACCCTTTATGAAACTAAAAATAATTTTAAAGAAATAAATAAGGGAAAAATTTTTTTTCGTTGTGGAATTAAAGGTCGAAATAATTATTTTTACTTTAAATTTAAAAATTAGACAAACATATGTTGAAATAAATATGGTTTAAGTTCATTTATTTTTCCGTAAAAAAAAATTAATTGTGAAAGTTAATTTTTTATCATGTTGGTTTTTAATTTTTATTTTAAAAAATGAAAATTGTTTTTTTGACCTTTTTAATTGATTAATTAGAAATTTATTAATTCAGTTCGAGGCCTATTTCCTTATTATGAATTAACATAAGTACTTTTTTCAAAAATTGTTTTTTTTTTCTTCATCAGGATACTCTCCTGACAAATACTTCACAGAGTTTTTGCTTTCAAAAAACCTCTACACTTTCAGGAATGAAAAGACGATCGTTTCGGGGATTTTCCAGGTCCCCTTCATCAGTTTTCTTTAGAAAGTGGTGGCGTAATCCCCGAAACGATCGTCTTTTCATTCCTGAATGTGTAGAGGTTTTTTGAAAGCAAAAACTCTGTGAAGTATTTGTCAGGAGAGTATCCTGATGAAGAAAAATAGCAGTGTTTGAAAAAAGTACTTATTATGTTAATTCATAATAAGGAAATTGGCCTCGAACTGAATTAATAAATTTCTAATTAGTTAATTTTTTATTTTATAAGAAAGACATACATTTTATAATAAAGACCAAAACTCTAACCTAGAAAAAGTTGTTCCGACAAATTTTTGTAATGTTTTATTTTCTCAGCTATTTCCAAGTTTATTAGCAAAAATTGTTCTAAACATTAAGCATTAGTATTTAATATGAATGAAATAAGTGATCTCAATAATATTTACTAAAATTTTCTTTGAAAATCTTCATCAAATTATATGTATTTATATATAATTTGATGCAGTTAGATAGACCCATTTTTCGTATCAAATTGTATCAGGTTAGATAACATGCGTATCTCGCTTGATATAATTATATATTCCAATATTCGGATCAAATTAGATATGGACGTATATATGGGTTTATATATGGTGATATATGACTATATTACATCTTTTTTAGTCGGGGTGTTAATTTACTAAATTTGTGTGTAAAAAAGCACGTTTCACGTGTAAATGTACGCACAAAATGCGTAAAAATCCACAAAAAATGCGCAAAAATCCACAGAAAGTGCGTAAAAATAAAATATAATGCGTACATTTACAACAGGTGTGCTAACTTTAAGCACCACCCAAAAATTTTTTAAAATAAAATAACAAATTAATTTTTTGTACGTATTTTATTAATAATAATATCCGAGTCATTCTCTCATAATCGTTTATGTCCAAATTAGTCGTTTTGGGATCTTAAGGCATTTGTATAAAATTCATATAAAAATTTGTTATAATTATTGAATGGGTGCGATGACTCCTGCTCAACAAAATGCCTTCTTTGAAAGGGGGGCAGTAACCGTCAACAATAACGGGAGAAAACGCCTTAAGAGAGATATGGCCTACGCAGGAACAACTGAGTGCAATGACTCCTGCTCCGTATCTCTCTTACGGCGTTTTCTCCCATTATTGTTGACGGTTGTTGGTTGACTGCCTCCATTGCAAAGAAGGCATTTTGTTGAGCAGGAGTTATTGCACCCAGTAGTTCCTGCGTAGGCCGTGTCTCTCTTACGGCGTTTTTAATTTTGAAATGAGGTTTAGACTTTTCAATTTCATGCTTATGTTGCTATTTCCAGACTCTAATGTGTTTGTGGAAATGTTGTAATTCACAAAAAATAATCCGTTTTCGCTTTTTCTTTTTATTATTTATAATTTTTTTTTTTTCAATTTTTTCCAATTTGAAATGTCAGAGTATTTATTACTATTATAGGATAGTATATTTACCAACTTTGTGCGTAAAAATTTTATTTAACAAAACAATAGTAATTTTAGGCACAATGTGTTTATTTATAAGCACATAATGTTTAAAAATACTTTGTGTGTGTATTATTGCGTATGAAAGTGTGTACAAAAAAAGTTTACGCATTTTTTGTTTATATTTACCGAATTTTCGTAAAATTAAACAAAATTTTACCCATTTTATAGTAGTAAATTTACAAACATTTTTTAGAGTGTAGATCACATCACATTTTTCAGAAATTTCAGTACACCTGAAATTATAATCAAAAGACACATTTTTAAGACATTGCGGACGAACAAAATGTTAAGTTGTTTCTCGGTCGACTTATAAAATTGGGGAGATATTTACAATAATCGACGTTGTTCTGAGTTCCGAATCCACAAAAAAATTCTGTTCTGAATTTTTTGCTGTTCTGTGATCCACATCCGAATTATTTTCTTCGTTTTATTTCGTGTTGGAAAAGCTTGGTGAAAGTAAAACGAATATTTTGTTGCAAAAATTAATATGTTAAAATTTATTTTAAAATTTGTCAGTATGCTAAAATTTGTTGAAACAGTCAATTTCCGACATTTTGAATTTTGTGTGATTTTACAAAACCACTCTAATTAAAAAGTTTTGGAATTCAGAACAGGGGTGATAATGTCAAAACTCTGTTTTTGACACTATCAGCAATTCAACCGATTTTGAATATTGTAGCGTTTTTGGAAAGACAAAAAATTTAGCTTTCCAAATATATACCTATAGAATTATTTATTTGTAACTGAAATATGTTGACAGTTTTTTTTAAATATTAAAATTAATTTTTTTTTAATTTGTATACTATGACGGCTTTTTTACAGTATTAAACAATTCTTTACTATTGTAATTTATTCTGAAAGTGGGTTTAGTTCTTAGTAAAATCAGTTTCTTTTGTTTAAATTAATTGAAAAAGTTATCGTAGTTTTTCTAAACATTTAATTTCAGCTATTATAAGACCACTCGATGTTCTTGTTTGCACAATCATTAAGGTTAATATTTTCAATTTTCTTATAAATGCAGAGATTCCATGTTTATAAAAAAATGTATAACTTTGACAATTTTAAAGCGAATAAAGTAGAACTTCATTTTACCCTGAATAAAGAATAAATTAGATAAAAATTTGTTTTTTATTAAACAAAATATTGCAATTAAAAACCGTCAAAATTAAACAAAATAAGAAAAAATTAAGAAAATCAGTTTTATTTGAAAATATTTCCACACAATTTTGTTGAATATATATAAACATATGTATATATTTGGAAAGCCCAACTATCTCTCCTTCTAGCTCAGTTCAAAAAATTAAAAATCCTAAATTTGTAATTTTTATCGATGAATTTAACTTAAAATTATTTTTTATTTGATAATTCCAAATTTTTTGCACAATTTTCTACTGCTATATTTTGGAAAAAACCTTAAACATCTTTAAATTACGTTTATAATGTTCTATCAAGCCGCCGCCGATTAATTGGTTGCGCCGCCGCCGCCGATTTTTACCCGGCTCAACCTTAATCGCCGCCGCCGCCGCCGATTTTTTGCTTGCGCCGATTTTGCTTGCGATGATTTACTTGTCGAAAGAAAAGTTTGGGTATCCATATTGCCCTATTTAGAACATATTGTTTCCACCATATTGAATTTCTGATAAAACGCGAAAACTCGCGAATTGCAAAAAAATCTGAAACACGTGTTTATTTAAATCGTCTATAGATTATGATATATAAGTTTGACAGTTCAATCACAAATATCTCCATACAAAAGAGTCAAAAATTTGTTTTTTTTTATAGAATATCCTTGAAAATAGGACATGTCAGGATATGCTTGAACATGTTTTATATACCGCTGGACGCGCTTCTAAAAAACCTTTTATATGATACCCATACTGAATATATTGTCTTCAGCTAAGATGCAAATTTCTTACAAAAACTAAAAAAAGACCTTTTTTAAATATGGTCCAGCTCGTGAGATGTTGTTGCTAGACCCGAAATATTTTGGCAATCATCATAAAACAAAGCAAGGTTTATTTTGAGGGGGGCACTTTTTTACTTTTTTTCTGTCCATATAAGGTGAGTCGGTCTAATATAGAGTTGGGCTTAATCGTTGTTTTTGGTGACTCGGTCATATCGTTCAATAAAATTCATTGAACTAGTTCGTTCAAATCATTCTTTTTTTGTTATCGTTCTTTTTTGTCATAAGCATTAAACACATAGACGACTGCAGCTACACGACTACAGCCTGTCAAAAATAAAATACACACGTTTATATGAAAACGATTATTTTGACACCAACACAGCTACACGACTACTTTTGCCGCTGTAGTCAACTTAGGATAATTTCTATTTTTGTTGGCTACAAAACAAAAATAGTGTTGACAATATAACAGGACAATTTTTCCCGCTAGAGGCGAAATAAAATCGCTAGTTCTGACTAAAAAATCACCGTTATGGGAACACTAAAGAAACAGCTGTTTATATTTTACAATTGTTTGAAGGTTTCATTAATTTATATTTGGAACTAATTTTATTGTGATGTTTTGTAAAAACAATGGATCTTACAAAATTAACAAAATATTCCTCAGCCATTATTTTAGAAGCACAAACCAAAAAAGATTAACATTTATCAAAACGTCAAATTTTTTGCATCATCTGTTTACTATGTTGCTGTCGTTTTCAAAAAAATTAAGTAGCTGACTACACGACTACAATTGCAGCCAGCAGCATTTGTAGTCGTGTAGTCATGTAGCTGCAATCGTCTATGTGTTTAATGCAATAGGCTGTGTCTGAACAGCGATTCGTGAACGGTGTCGTTCGTTCGGTAATTTATTGGCGCACTACATGTTAAATCCCAGTGTAGAAAATCATTACCAGATATGTGGTTATGTAACTACATACTTGGTAATGGTAACTAGTTACTTTTGTTATTACATTTCTTATTACCTTTATATGGCGATGTCGCGAAAAATAATGAGTTATGCTTACACACCAGCATACGAAAAATCTAAAAATATGTCATTACCTATATGCTTACCAGTACTGACAAAAATAATGAGTCTAAAAATAGATTTTCATAGAAATAAATTATATAAAAAAAATATTTTTTATTGTATTTTTTTTTTTTTTTTTAATAAAATTTGCTGGTGCGGGAATCGAACCTGGGTCTACAGATTGCCTGTCAATTGCTCTACCATCTGAGCTATATCGACATGTAATATTTAATAGACAAAAACATAATTGACCTGCTGCACACAAGTAAGCTTACTCGCCAACATACAAAAAATCAAAAAATATGTGGTTACATATATCCTTACCAGTGTTTAAAAAATATTGAGTCTAAAAATAGATTTCAAAAAAATCTGGAAAATTGTTTTCTATTTGAAATAATGATAAAAATAAGTGATTATCAGTAACTCATTATTATATGTTTTCAAATAATGCAGAAGGTAATTGGGTGTCATTACTGGTAGTCCAAAAAATAATGATATGTCATTACCGTTTCTACACTGGGATGTTTATATTAATTTTATTATGCATAGCCTAAAAGTGTCAGAAAATTACAATTTTATAAAAAATTTTAAATTATTAAGAAAAACATTTAATTATGTAATAAAATTAATAAGAAGGGATACAAATTTTCTATGACTAACAAAAAGAACGAAATGAAGGAAATGAACGAAAAGAACGAATAATGGTGAACGATGTCATATCGTTCAATGAATTGAACCGTTCAAATGAACTAGTTCGTTCATGAACGACACAACTCTAGTCTAATATTCATATAAACAAACAAAATTTAACGCAATTGAATAAGACCAAAACTCCGATAAAATTGGATGAAATTATATCAATTCAAATATCTTTTTTATTCGTTTATATGCAATTTGATTAATCCATTTTCCGGATAAAATTTTATATAATTTAATATGATGTCAAATAAAAAAAGATATGCTACCGAATAAATTTTTTTTCACGGCCCGGGTAAAAATCTTAATATGGTGTCATATATAATTATATATTTTTTGATAAGTCCCCATATACAACCACATACAGCTTGATCCGAAAAATGGGTCATCTACATGTATCTATTTATATAAAATTAGATATAATTTGATACAGTTTGATCCGAGATTTGTCCATATCTAGGACATCATATTATATCTAATTCGATATAAAAATATCTGATTTTATATAATTTTGTCTGATAGTAGGTATACTTTTTATGCATAACACCTATTAAATTGACATTTGTATAGTTTGAACAATTTTAAAGGCCCAAATTTTATAACATAAAATAAAAATTTAGTTGAATGCTTTTGTCTTCTAAATCGTACGCACCATTTTTAACATGATTTTACATGAAAAAAATCACTTGAAAATTATTTGGCTACCCGAGTAAAAATAGTTATATAGGAAATTATATAATTTAATATGGACTAATATGTTTATATATAGTCAAATGTGACACTATTATATCTTTTTGGATATATATGTCCCCATATATATTAATATATACCATATTTAGTTAAATATGCTATGACAATTTTAATACAGCGTCGTATATAATTAAAAATGGCTTTATCGGTAAACATATAAAGTCTTATATAGCTCAATGTTAAATTTTTTTCTAAGTTGTTTTAGATATGTTTAAGTATAGCTCAATGTAAAAAAAAATTCTATGTTTTTCTGAGATATATTTATGTATGTATGATTTCAAAATATAAAAGGCGTACTCATTATAACTCCTAAATTCCTTGTAAACCTTGTATAAATACAAGCCATATTTTTTATGTATGGAATTTGACATAAAACTCATAAACACAGTTTACGGGTAGAATACAAGTTTATATAAGAAGGCTTAAAATGATTGGTTACAATTATGTACAACTACTTCTAAATACTTATGTGTAAATTCATAAATGCTTTATAAAGTTATAGCAGGCTTATGAAACAAATTCTGTATGGAAAATTTGTTTTGTGAACCTCCTATAATTTTATAAAAGATTTATGAATTTAAACATTAAAGTTTTATTTAAATTTTGAAATCTTAACTTATTTATTCAGTACTTTTAATTTTTATTTATTCAAAAAAATAAAAATTGTTTTTTCGACCTTTTTAAAAGCAAAAACTCTGTGAAGTATTTGTTAGGAGAATATCCTGATGAAGAAAAATAGCAGTTTTTGGGAAAAAAGTACTTATTATGTTAATTCATAATAAGGAAATTGGCCTTGAACTGAATTAATAAATTTCTAATTAATTAATAAAAAGGTCGAAAAAACAATTTTTATTTTTTTGAATAAAATTTAAAACCCAACGTTATTATATTATATTATAATTCAAAAAAATCTGACTCAAAATTTCAATCGGATTTTCTGTACTATCAGTTATAATTTGTTTAAACTATAGGATTTTGGCTATCTGCATCTGTTTTTGGCCAGGTTCTTTGAGTTATGATATAATGTAAACCCCGCTTAAACAGTTATAGTAAACAAGTTTGCGAATTGTCATCGTATGAAAACCCTCAATCGTGAATATATTTAATTAAACCTCAATTAATAAATTGTTTCTTTTGCTTGTAGATATATATTGGATCTAGTTGTGGGTCAATTTTGCGAATTTTGATTTTGCAGATTTGAATTTTGCCGATTAATGAAGTTAATAAATTATTTAATAAATCTATTAAAAATCATACAATATTAAAGTTAGTAATGTGTCAATTTAGGTAGATATAAAAGTCCGAAAACGGCATTCTAAAAACGGAGTCACTCCGTTATTTACACGACATAACGGTCCGGAAACGGTCCGGCATTGACGGACTTTCAGCGGACTAGTCCGTTTTTACATGACATAACGGTCCGTAAACGGTCCGTCATTGACGGACTTTAAACGGACTTGTCAGTTTTTAACACGACATAACGGTCCGTCATTGACGGATTTTCAACGGATTGGAATCAGTTTCGATGTTCCTTATGTTCCGTTTTCTGGTCCGTATACGGATCCAGAAAACGGTACGTATACAGAGTTGGATTCCGTTTACGACGGACCGAAAACGGTGCGTAAACGGAACGAATTGTTTGTTGGAATCTTACATTTCACCTCTTCTTTAAAGTTTTTTTTAACTTTTGTAGCGACCACATATTTATTATTGATATATTATGTTATTCATTTTTATACCCTACACCACTATGTGGTCAGGGTATTATAAGTTTGTGCTGATGTTTGTAACACCAAAAAATATTGGTCGTAGACCCACCTTATAGTATACCGATCGGTTCAGATTTTTTTTTTATTTCGATTTAACGATGTCCGTCTGTCCGTCCGTCCGTCTGTCTGTCCATGCAATCTTGTGCGCACTCTACAGGTCGCAACTATTAAGATATTTTGATGAAATTTGGTACGCAGACCTATGTTGGCCCAAGGACGAACAAGTTTGATTTTGGTGAACATCGGTCTATGTTTAGACCTAGTGCCCATATAAGGGTCCTACCAAAATTATATTGTTTATACGCTGCAGGTCGTAAATATTAAGATATTTTGATGAAATTCGGTACACAGACCTATATTGGCCCAGTAACGTAGCCTATTGATTTTGGTGAACATCGGTCCATGTTTAGACCTAGTGCCCATATAAGGGTCCTACCAAAATTATACTTTTTATACGCTGCAGGTCGTAAATATTAAGATATTTTGATGAAATTTGGTACACAGACCTACATTGGCACAATAACGCAGCCTATTGATTTTGGTGAACATCGGTCCATGTTTAGCACTAGTGCCCATATAAGGGTCCCCCCAAAATTATATTGTTTATACGCTGCAGGTCGGAAATATTAAGATATTTTGATGAAGTTTGGTACATAGACCTATGTTGGCCCAAGGACGAAGCTTATTGATTTTGGTGAACATCGGTCCATGTTTAGAACTAGTGCCCATATAAGGGTCCCCCCAAAATTGGCTTGGTTACAAACTGCAGGTCGCAAATATTAAGATATTTTAATGAAATTTGGTGCGCTGACTCACATTATAGAAAATTTTGACACAAGCCCCATTTTAACCCATTCGAATTTCGGATCCAAACAATACACCAGACTTTTTACTCGTTATAATTATTTTTATTATTTGATTATGTTAATTTTGTTCATTATTTGAATGTACTTTTGTTTGTTATCTGTACTGTTTCGCTAAATTTAATAGTCTCAAAAAAATCTCTGTATTTAATTTCACTCAAATTATTCTTTTTTTTTTTAAGAATTTTGCCTATTTTGTTATGTTTAAATTAACTAAACTCATGCTGGATGTCTCTTTTGTTTGTTTTAATGTACTGTTAATCATTTTTATAACATACATGTAACTCAATTCTTGCTAAATATTAATTAATTACACTCAGATAAAAAAGTTTGTAAAAAAATTTGTAAACAGTTTCCAATCGCACTATACTATTTATACCCTACACCACTATGTGGTCAGGGTATTATAAGTTTGTGCTGATGTTTGTAACACCAAAAAATATTGGTCGTAGACCCACCTTATAGTATACCGATCGGTTCAGAATTTTTTTTTATTTCGATTTAACGATGTCCGTCTGTCCGTCCGTCCGTCCGTCCGTCCCTCCGTCCGTCCGTCCGTCCGTCCGTCCGTCCGTCTGTCTGTCTGTCCATGCAATCTTGTACGCACTCTACAGGTCGCACCTATTAAGATATTTTGATGAAATTTGGTACGCAGACCTATGTTGGCCCAAGGACGAACAAGTTTGATTTTTTTGAACATCGGTCCATGTTTAGACCTAGTGCCCATATAAGGGTCCTACCAAAATTATATTGTTTATACGCTGCAGGTCGTAAATATTAAGATATTTGGACGAAATTTGGTACACAGACCTATGTTAGCCCAATAACGCAGCCCATTGATTTTGGTGAACATCGGTCCATGTTTAGACCTAGTGCCCATATAAGGGTCCTACCAAAATTATACTGTTTATACGCTGCAGGTCGTAAATATTAAGATATTTTGATAAAATTTGGTACACAGACCTATATTGGCCCAATAACGCAGCCTATTGATTTTGGTGAACATCGGTCCATGTTTAGACCTAGTGCCCATATCAGGGTCCTACCAAAATTATACTGTTTATACGCTGCAGGTCGTAAATATTAAGATATTTTGCTGAAATTTGGTACACAGATCTACATTGGCCCAATAACGCAGCCTATTGATTTTGGTGAACATCGGTCCATGTTTAGACCTAGTGCCCATATAAGGGTCCTACCAAAATTATATTGTTTATACGCTGCAGGTCGTAAATATTAAGATATTTTAACGAAATTTGGTACACAGACCTATGTTAGCCCAATACCGCAGCCTATTGATTTTGGTGAACATCGGTCCATGTTTAGACCTAGTGCCCATATAAGGGTCCTACCAAAATTATACTGTTTATACGCTGCAGGTCGTAAATATTAAGATATTTTGATGAAATTTGGTACACAGACCTATTTTGGCCCAATAACGCAGCCTATTGATTTTGGTGAACATCGGTCCATGTTTATACCTAGTGCCCATATAAGGGTCCTACCAAAATTATACTGTTTATACGCTGCAGGTCGTAAATATTAAGATATTTTGATGAAATTTGGTACACAGACCTATTTTGGCCCAATAACGCAGCCTATTGATTTTGGGGAACATCGGTCCATGTTTATACCTAGTGCCCATATAAGGGTCCTACCAAAATTATACTGTTTATACGCTGCAGGTCGTAAATATTAAGATATTTTGATGAAATTTGGTACACAGACCTATTTTGGCTCAATAACGCAGCCTATTGATTTTGGTGAACATCGGTCCATGTTTAGAACTAGTGCCCATATAAGGGTCCCCCCAAAATTGGCTTGGTTACAAACTGCAGGTCGCAAATATTAAGATATTTTAATGAAATTTGGTGCGCTGACTCACATTATAAAAAATTTTGACACAAGCCCCATTTTAACCTATTCGAATTTCGGATCCAAACAATACACCAGAGTGGTGTAGGGTATTGTATAGTCGGCATGCCCGACTTTAACCTTTTTACTCGTTTTATACTGATTATTAGTACAATTTTATTTTTAGTAATCATTTGTGCTTTTCTCTTATTACAAATTACGGATTTTTTTTACTAATTTCCCTGCTGATTTCAGAAAAACATTTTACTAATTTTTCAAAACCGAGTGCTAAATTTAGCAGAAAAATATACTAATTTAAAATTTTTTTTTACAATTCTTGTTTAGTTTATATTTGTTACTATTGATATATTCTTAGTTTAGAAATAACACCCAGAAAATTTTATTGCAGCTCCAATGCATAAAACGGCAATAACTGGAGAACCGTTTGCAATTTTGACTCCAAATTTCAAGTACGATGAAGTAATTATACGCTTGTTACAATCGAAAGAAAAAAAAAATTTTTTAGATTTTACAGTTTTTTTAGTGCAATTTTTTGCTAATTTCAGCAGATTGATTTTGAATTACAGTTTACAGCAATTTACTGAAATTTAGTAGTTGCAACTAATTATTTATACTAATTTCATTGTACTAAAATTATGATATTTAGTAAGTTTTTTAACTGATTTTAGCAAATCGATTTTGAATTGCATTTTACATAAATTTTACTAAAATTTAGTAGCGGCTACTAATTTTATTGTACTACAGATCAGCAAACATGTGTTGCTAAAATTAGCAAAAAATACCGCTGGCCTCAAAACAGTTAAATTTCCCGTAATAACAGCAAAATTTTCAGTAGCCATTACAGACTTTTTTGGTTGAGTGTATATCTCTGGGTACAGCCTCAATAAATGATTTTAAAATATTTTTCCCTCCTTAACCACAGTAAATTGTTTAATTTTCACGTGAAAAAACTGTCATACTCCATATAAAAAAAATTATTTTTCACGACAACTAGTTTCACGTGAAAATTGTGTAGACTTTGTTTTCACGCAAATTTAATATACAAGACTATTATTTTTCATGTGAAAAAGCGACAGTTTGTGTTTACTGTGATTTTATTTTTCTAATAAAATACAAAAATTATTCATTTTCAGATTTGAAATAACTTTTGAGGCCTTTTAAGTTCGAGTGAAATTTTTTTACGTGAAAAACCACTTACGGTGCTTTAATACTAATCTTAAGTCAAAAAACTTTGCCGAATTAAACTTCAAAAATTATGTAGGTTTGAGGTTAAGAAGAAGAATAAACATTTTTTTCAAAGCTATAAACACATTATTAATCTGCAATTCAGACTAGATCTAGTTTCTGCCTTTTTCCTTTGGACAGGCGTCATCAGTGATTTTCCATTAAATTGTATTATTTTTTATATTTATTGTCAGATTGTCTCTATATGATAATTTTTTCAACAACCTGTCGCCTGTAGGAATCGAACCCATGCATTCCCACATTACAAACGTAACTATACTAGAGTTCGACAGCTTAGCCATCTAACCCACGTAAGGCCTTGCTCATAGTGTGGCTAATTCATAGTTTTTCTTTCCTATTCAGCTTTCTGTTATTGTTTTTTGCTCTCAGAAGTGATCAAACAGACATACAAACATTCTACTTTAAATTTTCTTTTTTTTATTTCCTTATCTCCTCTTTGTCTCCTTTTTCACAAATGTTGCCACACTGACGTATGGTTTTACGTACAAGTGCAGTCAACTTGTGTATATCGGAGACGGACTGCCAGCGGGGCATTTTTCTTTTTTTTTTTTTTATTTTTCTAGTAGTGTTGTTTTTTCAAACGCGTCATATAGACCAAATGCAATTAGTATTGTAATTAATATGCATTTTTTATTAATTTTTAATTCAAAAATATAGTTTTCGTTATTTCAAAAAATTTAGTTTAACGTTTTCGCCAAATTTTCAATTCAATTTTCAAATTTACTTTATGGATTTTGATCAATTGTTTTATTTATTGAAATGTGTAACATGAATTACATGACAAACGGAATTTTGATACAAAATGTTGAAAATATAATTTTTATAGAAAATCTGAATGTAAATTAAATTTAAAACTCATAAGTTAAGAAATCCCTTTCCAGATATTGAGATAGCCGAAATTTGAGCTCGAGGGCTCAAAGTTTGAAATACGATTTACAAGGCGAAAAAATAACTTTTTTGGCTTTTTTTTAAAATACAGGCTCTTAAATAACTGTATTTTTGGAAAATGTAAATAAAATCATAATCTAAACTGAATAAAATTTTTTGTCTCTATTGGGTTATGATAACCTAGTCCCAGGTATGGCCAAAGATGGGATTTATTTTTTTATAAATTTGCAAAACTCTATTTTTGAGTTTTTTAAAATTTTGTTCAACAAAATATAAAAAAAGTGGTCAACGCATAGGGATTTATTAAATACACTTTAGAGAATAATTCTGCTGAAAATTACACAAATCCCTCTTTTAAATTAACTGTGACGGAGTTTTAAATTTGAAAATTTTAGAGAAAAGTGTGATTTTGGCCAATAATTACGATGATAGTATTAATTTTTGTGTTTTTAGCTAGCTGGAATAAAATCACTTCCGATTTCATTTAATCCTGATACAGGAGATTGTTTTCCGAAAATTCTGTAAAACTCCGACAACGTTAACCCTTTCTTTACCTAGGTCAAAATTGAAAATTTTTCAAATTTTTCGATTTTTCCTGGAAGTATACCAAAACAATGTGTTGTTTCCTGCGGAATTTGGTGAAAGTTGTCCAAATAACTCCGTTAACACCAAATTTTATACATAGTAATAAAAAATTAGAAATTAACCCTTATAGCCATTACCAGAAAGGGAATTCAGTTTAGATTATGATTCTATTTACATTTTCCAAAAATACAGTTATTTAAGAGCCTGTATTTAAAAAAAAAGCCAAAAATGTGATTTTTTCGCCTTGTAAATCGTATTTCAAACTTTGAGCCCTCAGCGGCATGGGTTAACATACTCCAATCGAGCACAAATTTCGGCTATCTCAATATCTGGAAAAGGGAATCCTTTTGTAGGGTCCAGACGAACAAGATTTAAAAATTTTTTTCCCTCTCTATGAGATCCGGTCACCCTAATATACACATGTGCCACTTTTTACCTATTTGTTTTTCAAACCAAAAAAAATAAAAGAGTAATTTCTATTTACAGATTTTTGTGTGCTTCTAAAGCCTTCAATTACTTTTTTATTGCTCAAAATTTCAAAATTTGACATTTGTTTAATTTTATTAAGGAAACTCACGATGGGTATTGCAAACGATGCAAACGTTGCAAAACAACAAAATGTATGTATTTGCAATTTGCTTTATTTTTCTTCATTTGCAATAAAAAAACCTTTAGCAAAAATCACTTTGCATATAAGCTAAGTTGCAAATAAAACAAAACATCTGTTTTTAACATATCAGCCGCCATATTATGATTTATAAAATAAGATATTAAATAAAAAAATTGTTTGTGATTTTTTATTAACATAAAATTTTTTTTTATTTATTATTTTATTATTATTTTTATGATTCACAAATTTTCTCAAAAATACGATTTATTTTTACTTTTGACGTAAACAAAATCACTGTTGCCAATTTAGCTATTTTCTCGTCAAATCTAGCGATATTTTACCATTTTCAGCTATTTTCTAGTGATTTTTTAGTTTGATTTAGCGATATTTTTAGGAAAGAAGTTAGCAGCAGTGAACAAAATAGCTCATAAAGCAAATATTCAATTGATCTTAAAAAAGACGCTCACGATATGTTACAATTTGCATAGCAAATTAGCAAATTGCAAATATGCAAATGTACCATCGTGAATACCCTTATTGTATTAAGATTCAACTTAAAAAAAGAGAATAAAAAAATTTAAAAATTCATATCTTTTTTAAAAGAAAAACGCCATCTTGAAAATGTCAGGATCTTTTAAAATCAGTTAGAGGTTTTATTTAATAAAAACCGAGAATAGGTTTTTGCGTTTTTCGATTTTTAAAATTGCAAAATTAAAATTTTTTTTATTTTTCAATATTTTTTTTTATTATTTTTTAATACGGCTTCGTTGTATGATGAAAGAAAAGTTCTGACCAAAATTCATCCAAATCGAAAGGGGTCGATTCCAAACATTGGTCGATTTGAGATGGAATGCGAGCATAAAAAATGCAACGCTACGCTAAATCTTCTAAGTATGCTTTGATTTCTTCTAATGGTTTTTTATTTGCGCTTATCTTTTGTTAATATATTCGTTGATATGTATTTTCATATTTTAAGTCGTTTAATTTTCATTTATTTATGTAAATAGTTTTTACGAACTTTTTTTTGAAACTACTGCCTATTTTGTGCGAATACATGCGAACGTTGCTGTCCTTTATTATAAGGTTGTACTATAGATATAAATTTATGTATGACATTCGAATTAGGCGCTACATATGTTCCTTTTTTTATTCATGCCATTAAATATAATTCCATATTTATGCATATATGAGTTCCTTTTACACATATGGAAAAATATATTCTTGCAAATATGTTCATATACAAGTCACTTTTGCATAAATTGAATAACATATACTTCCAGATTTGTCCAAATATGAGTGCCTTTTCCATATATGAAATAGCATATGCCTCCATATATGTCTGTATATGAAATATTTTTCAATGTGTGGAATCACATATACTTCCATATATGTTCATATAAAATCCATATATGTTCATAAAAAATCCATATTTGTTCATATGCGTCCATAAATAAACCATATATGAACATGTTTGAGCGTATATGAACATTTTTCACCGGAATATGCTACTATATATAGTGCAATATATATTGATATATGGTATCATTTAAACAATATATTACCATATTTGGTGACACTAAACCATACATTATGATATATGGTGCCATTTCAACAATATATGGTCATATATGGTACCTTATGAACAACATTTTTAATACAGTTCCAGATATGATAATATATGCTACCATATATAGTACCATATACTTTGATATATCGTATCATTTAAGCAACCCGAGTAAAAATATGTAACTATATATAGTCATATATGTGATTAAGTTATATCCCCAAATAAAAATATGATATGGAGCCATATGAAGTTATATTTAATTATATATAATCTTTCATGTAATTAGATATAATTATATCCGAAAAATGAGAACATCTTATTGTATCTTATTGTATCGAATTGTATACAATTGTATACAATTTGGTACAATTTGATACAATTTTATGCTATTCGATACAATTGTATCCGAATTTTGTCCTCATCCAATTACATCAAATTATACCTTTTTATATAAAATTATATAAAATGTTATAAAAATGGACATAGTTTGATACAATTATATCTAAAAATTGACCTTATACTTTAGATCATATTATATATGACCACATCTAACAATATACAAAAATTATTTATTTAAATAAAAAAGATATGCAATATCTGGAGATCAGACCTGGGGGATTTCAATTACAATTGCAAATAAATGTAATTGAAATTAAAAAATACTCAATTACATTTCATGTAACTGTAATTGAACATTTTCAATTACAAGTAATTGTAATTGAAAGTGATTTCAATTACAAATTTCAATTACATTTAGAATTAAAGTGTTTTTTGTTAATAGGCGTGGATAAGTATAAAAAGAATACGTCATGTTGGGCTGACCACTCACTTGTCCTTTTTCTCATTATTTCTTTTCCGAAAAAATGTAATTGTAATTTACATTTTTTCAATTACAAATTACATGTAATTGTTTTTTTTTTAATTACAATTACATGTAATTGTGTAATTTCATGTGTAATTAATTAACCCAAAGGTCTGCTGGAGATCCTATAATTTCGATAAATCTTCCATTAGTTTTATCCATATTTACCATGACCGTGCATTAAACATGAACAAAATTTTCTTTATTTTTAGTAATTTTAAAATAAAGTTAACAAGACTGAAAGTTTAGAGTTAATAGGATTATGTTATACAACCAAGATATAAGAAAAATTGTAAAAAAGTAGTAAAATATTACAAAATAGTAAAAATGACTAAAAATATATGATGCAAAAAATAAACTCACACACGAATCATGCACGGGTTATATATTCTTATTCCAGCTCACGCACGAATCAAGTACGAATTATATATTCTCAGATTCACGCACGAATCACTTGATATAGTAATTATTACTCACGATCACGTGTGAATAACGTGACTCACGAACATTTCTAGTCACGCGCAAATCCCTAGTAATTACTAAATCTAAAACTAGTTATATATTAAAGAAATCATGAAATATTGTAGATATGGAACCATATTAAGTTATATATGGGTTCTTATTCGTCCATATATAATCATATCTAACACAAATTATGAAATATTTCTTATATGGCTCCACATATAGTTTTATATTATTATGTACAGTGTCATACTAAATTATATATGAACGTATACGTAATTATATATAGCACATGCAACTATATGTAGGCCAGTATGTAATAATATAAAATTACATATGTCTCCATATTAAAACCTTTGAGGAAAAAATATCTAACATATGACTATATAAAAGTATATCTGCTTGAATTTAAAAGCATATGTGGCCATATGTAACTATAACTTACTATATGCCATTACATAAAATAATATATGGTTATATCAAAACTTTTTTACTCGGGTCTGTATAAATATACAGTTTCATCCGAAGAATGGGCCGATATATTTTTATCAATTGTTTATCAATTTTTATCTAAATGTATCAGTTTAGATCTGACCTGATTAAATTATGTGTTAATCAGATGAAATTGTATCAGATTTTTGACCTCCCGACTAAAAAAGATATTATATAATCATATATCACCATATATAAACCCATATATACGTCCATATCTAATTTGATCCGAATATTGGAATATATAATTATATCAAGCGAGATAAGCATGTTATCTAACCTGATACAATTTGATCCGAAAAATGGGTCTATCTAACTTCATCAAATTATATATTAATACTAGGGTTTGGGATTTCCCGGACTTTTTTATTTCCCGGGAAACGGGAATGAAAAAATATATATCCCGGGAATCAATATTTTTAAACAAAATTGTTAATGAAAACCACCTATATAAGTAATTTTTGTTAAAAAAAACACTATTTCAGTACAAATGCAGTCTGTGTAGTGAGAATTCAACGTAAAAATATCAGAATATTGAACATTTGATTTCACATAAATTACTCGCAGCACTGCCAAATGAATTGCATGATTCCAGCAGAAAGCACCTACTACTGGACTGTCGGAAACAAACCGTTTCATCACACTTGGCCCATTAGATATGGTGGCCACAATGTTATTTTCCAAAGACAAATAAAACTCTTTTAGTCTTATTTATACAATTCTTCTTATTTCATCAGCATTACATCTTCCTGATATATAAACCAACCCCAGGTTATAAAATTAATTATTTCCGTTTATACATATGTTCAAATATCTCTTTTGTGATATTCTTGTCCATTCAGCTAAGATTATAGTAAATCTCCTATTGTTGGAAATATTGCTCGATATTTTTTTTATCATGATAAAAGATATGATTATAGTAATTTAATATAAATTTTCTTTACATCGGTTTCATTTTTTGGCAATGCCAGGTTTTTATTATAAAAAATTTCTCGAATAAACGAAGATCTAGTTATGGTGCGGATTGACATTCCGTCGACTGCGGCTAATTTGGATACCATTTCAGGAAATGTTTGCCCTCCCATAAAACGTTCAATGCCTATTCAGCTTACACTTTTTTCTTCGGGTACTTTGCAAATTTTAGCTGGAACGTTATTCTTGTTGTTGTTTTCTTCAAGAGAAGTTGCATGACCATAATTTTTTTTTTATCAAATTTAGATGTCGGATAACCAAATTTAGATACAATTAGTCTTTTAGGGCAAATATTGCACTGCGCTGCTTTGTTCTTTTTTGTGAAGTATTTCCATACTCCTGACATTTTATTCTTTAATATAAAAGAATATATTAGTTTGAAAGCAGATGTATTAAAACAAAGTAAACTTACTTGAAAATATCACATTTATTAATGAAAACGTTACTTGTAAAATTATTGGCCCTTAATATAAATAAGTATTTTAAATTTAAAGTCGACTTTATTTTTAATCATACGGTTTTATTAATTTTCTGTATGAAAACCCTACAAAAATATTTATATTTTCAAACATTTTGATTGGTTGAAAATAAATTAACCAATCAGAATGCTCCAAAAATAAACCAAGTCGAGGTATACTGCCACCCTATATTTTAACTAAAGTCGACTTTAACTAAAATATACATTTGAAAAATTTAGATAGTAAGGGCGATTATTTGTAAGAAACAAAACGTTTTTTTTTCACATTTCTTTTAAACATTTTAACAAGTTTTTAGGTTTTACTACTTAAATTTTGAATAAGTTATGCGAAAAATCTTTATTAGTTGAAATTACTTGGCAAAAATTTGTTTGTGTGTGTCAAATAAATTGATTCCCTTTTAAAAGATTTTAACAATGACATTTTTGTTTTGATGTTTAAAATATTTTTTATGACTAAAATAAAAAAATCGTATTCCAGACAAAAAGAATTTAAAAAATTTAATATTTTTAAAATTTCCCGTTTTCCCGGGAAAAATATATTATTTTCCCGGGAATTCCCGGCAAACTTTTCCCGGGAATTCCCGAACCCCAAATTTGATGAAGATTTTCAAATAAAATTTTAGTAAATATTGTTGAGATCACTTATTTTCATTCATATTAAATACTAATGCTTAATGTTTATAAAAATTTTTGTTAATAAACTTGGAAATAGCTGAAAAAATAAAACATTACAAAAATTTGTCGGAACAACTGTCTTATAAAATAAAAAAAAATAACTTTCACAATTAATTTCTTTTCACGGAAAAAATAACCGAACTTAAACCATATTTATTTCAACATATGTTTTTCTAATTTTTATTTTTAAATTTAAAAATTGCAATTAAAGTTTATAAAATTTTGTATAATTAGATATCATGTCAGATATAATTATATATAAAATTAATACAATTTTCTATTAACTTTGTTATATATTTTGTTATAATATGGTTTATAAAAGCTTATATGCCATTATATATAATTATGTATGAACTATATTTGCAGATCTCTTGGCTGGAGACCAAATCGCATATGATTATATATAACGTTATATCAAACATATTTATAAAACCATAGTGTTAATATAAATGTATATGGTTATATAAAGCCACGCATATAAACATTTAAAGTTATATCAAATCATATAAGATTATATAAAAACTTTATTAGTCGGGCTGATACAATTTTATCGGTTTGATCGTGATTGGTTAAATTTTATATAAATAAAATATAATTGTATCCGACATTTACCCTTTACAATTGTATCAAAGTTTTAAACTGATATCAGGTCAAAATTGGGATATAACTATATAATTTTGTATACAAATATATCTATATGGACCTAAACTATTGTGATATAAACCAATAAAATTGTATCAGGTCAAAAATCTGATACAATTTCATCTGATTAACACATAATTTAATCAGGTCAGTTCTAAACCGATGCAATTAGATAAAAACTGATACAAATAAGAACAAACACCCTACTAAAAAAAATTATATAAGTTTTGATATTATATATAATTACATCCGAAAAATGAGAACATATACATCAAATTAGATCGTATTATGGTCATATTAGATCTAATTTGACACAATTAGATCTAATTTGATGGAATAAGATATGGTTTGATACAATTTTATCCGGATTTTGTCCTCATCCAAATGTATCATATATAATATAATCATATCCAACTAGATGTAATGGTATATAATTCGATACAATTATACATAATTATATGAGGCATATGTAAATATATACAGGTCTATATATAATTGGATATTGTAATATGTTGCGCTATATATTGTGCAATATATAACAAGATATAGTTATATATTTACGATATTATTTCGTAAAATTGTATATAAGTATGACTTAGTATACATGTTCCAATATATAATTATACAAAATTATATATGATAATATATGAGTATATCAATTAATAATTTCTGAAATACAATTGATAAAACTGAAATTAAATTGACTAGTTCTGAAATACAACCTTACTAAAAAAAATTATATCACTTTTGATATTATATATAATGAGATATAAAATTGAGAACATCTAATTATATCAAATTAGATCGTATTATGATCATATTAGATCTAATTTGGCACAATAAGTTATAATATGATGAAAATCGATATGGTTTGATACAATTTTATCCGGATTTTGTCCTCATCCAAATGTATCAAATATAATATAATCATATCCAACTAGATATAATGGTATATAATTCGATACAATTACACATAATTATATGACATAACTATATATAGGTCTATATATAATTGGATATTGTAATATATTGCACTATATATTGTGCAATATATAACAAGATATAGTTATATATTTAGGATATAATTTCTTAAAATTTTATATAAGTATATCTTGGTATATATGTTCCAATACATAATTATATAAAATTTTATATGATAATGACTATATCAAAAGTTTTTTACTTGGGAATTCAGAAATCTCAAAAATAATTGATAAGTTCTGAAATACAATTGATAAAACTGAAATTCAATTGATTATTTCTGAAATACAATTGATAAATCTTAAAAACAATTGATAAAATTGGAAATGGTGTAGAACGTTAAAAAGATGTAAATAAAATTATTTTTTTTTTTTAAAATTCAATTTAATAAAAAAAAATATAATTTTATAAAAACATTTATAGAAAATAAAATTATAATTTTATAAAAAGAAATTCTTTTTATAAAAAAAAATGCATAGCCGTGAACGGTATCGAACTCGAGACCTTCTGAGTTTAACCTTATTTTAACAAAATATTGTAATTTTTATAAAATCAGTGCTCTGCCAGTGTATTATTTTTTGAACTGTTGTCAATATCTGTCTGGGATCTTATTTAATCCCAAATAAATGGAGATCTTACGTAGTACCCAAATATAATGCGGGATCTATTTTGATCTGTCATTTTTTGGATAAATTTAGATCTTACTTAATCCCCAAATATATTGCTGGATCTAATTCGATCTGCCATTTATCGGATCAAATTAGATCTAAGTTTATCCACAAATATATTGCTGGATCTAATTCCATCTGCCATTTTTCGGATGAATTTAGATCTAAGTTTGTCCCCAAATATATTGCTGGATCTAATTCGATCTGCCACTTTTTCGGATCAAATTAGATATAAGTTTATCCACAAATATATCGCTAGATCTAATTCTATCTGCCAAAATTGAGATCAAATTAGATCTAAGTTTATCCACAAATATATAGCTCTATCTAATTCGATCCGCCATTTTTCGGATCAAATTAGATCTAGGTTTATCCCCAAAGATATCAAGTTATATCCCAATTTTGAGATATAACTTGATCTTAGTTTATCCCCATATATACAATGGGATCTAATACGATATCATTGGATACACCCAATTTTGAGATCTAATTGGATCAGCTAGATATTACAGCAGATCTTAAACAATATCAAATTGGATATGGTTAGATATAGCGCGAGATAAATTTTTTTTACTCGGGTATACATAACGACATGTATAATTATATATTGTAATATATGCCACATATGATTATATATAATTTTTTTTACTCGGGTTGTCAAACAAAACGTTAAAATTAAAGGCAGAAAACTAGACCTAGTCTGATTTGCAAATTAATAATGTTTCTATAACTTTGAAAAAAAAATGTTTATTCTTCTTCTTAACCTCAAACCTACTTAATTAAAATTAATAAAAATGCATATTAATTACAATATTAATTGCAATTGGTTTATATGACGCGTTTGAAAAAACAACGCTTTACTAGAAACTTATTATGTTTTTCAGAAAATCCAAAGAATTTTATTTTATAATTTTGACAATTCTCAAAATTATTGGAAAATCCATCTGTGTGAGTTTCATCAAGACTAAATTCAAATCAGCAATCCAGCGACTGCAGCCTAAATAAGTTCTCAAGGTTTGCCATCGGGTTAAATAGCAGCAGCTTCAAATTCACCTTTAAATCTGAATATCGCCAGTGATGGTTTAGGAAAAGTTTCAATGGACGAGTTCCAGTGCAACTTCGTTATTTTTATGCAAAAATTCAGATAATTCTCTCAGTGTAGAGATAATCAAAATAATTCTGATTCCTCCCACATAGAAACTTTAGGAAATGCTTTAGCTAATGATATAGCGGAATATTGACCTTAATCGGAGCCTTCTACTTCGTGCTATTTTACAATGGTATACGCAAACTTATATGCCTTTAGTTTTGAGTATGACATCTTTCAGTTTCTGTTGGCCATTAAAAGCAGATACGTCTTGTCTAAATGCGATTTCTCTACGAGAAATTGAAAATTTTTATTTAAGATTTCCACTTTGCAACTAGATCTGTAAAATTTAAGTTTATTTTCTTTTAAGTAAGTGTATTTGGGGGATGAAAATATCAAATATCGCTCATTTCTGTAAACATAATTCCGATTAATTGAAAAAGTGCTAATTGTTAAAATTTATTCATACAATAAAATTATTTCAAAATACAAAAGATGGTGTATTAATTTAAAATTAGTTGCTTAAAAGCGGTTATAGAAGATCAATTTATATCAGGTCTCATCTAAACGAATAAAATCAATTAGATCCAATTGTATCTAATTGCATCCGGTATGTCTCAAATTTGGCCCCATTTTCTGGATATGATTACGTCTAATTAGTTATGGTACCAGAAATAATCAGATCTGGTAGCAGATACAATTAGATGTTGTACCTTATCAAAAATTTTACACGGTTAGGCTTAAACTTATGAATCATTTACCAACCCCGGGTTTTAAGTAATATTTCAACAAAAAGAAAATAGTTAAAATTAGGCAAATCGATTTGAAACACATTTTACAGATTTATTTACTGACTTTATTCATATCGTAGATATAATTTCTTTATTTTTTTAGGAGTACATTATAAGTTATTGGCAATTTAACATGTCTGTATCAGTGTATGATTTATTGTTAAAGGATTTTTTAATTTTGTTACAGCTTCTTAAAATTTTACTTAAAACTCTATCAATAAACATCTGTCTCTAACAATACAATAATTTTCCTACATCTTTTGGAACATCGCGCAACTTCTAAAGGGTGCATTTTATTATTTTTCCTTTTTTTGCAACTTGAATGATCTTTTTTTTAACAAAACTCTATTTGAGTTAAATTATATTTCATATGGATCCTAATTCTTTTATGCTCAAAATTTATTTGTAAGAAAACAAAGTAGGAAGGGTTAAACTTTCTCACGATCGATGTATTTATTTTTTAGATTACTGTAACTGGGAATAGCCTATGTCATAGCCTTGACATTTGTTTAATTATTAAAAAAACCGTTAAAACCAAGAAATGTAATTGTATTAAGAAATTTTTAAGGAAACATAACTAAAAGAAAAAAGGGATCTACATAAGGGTGAGTTTATAAGTTGGAATATAAAATAAATGTGTGTTAGATTTAAGGAAGTAAGCTATGTCAGTGGAAGTCAGCTGGCAAACGAGGAGGCAAATCTGAATATAATTATTCAATTGAGTAATAAATACCCAATAAGCAATTTTGCTGGAATTCAAGTTGAAATCAAGCGTAATTCCAGTCCCATTTTCCAATTTCAAGCCTTGATTTATACTTGATTTACACTGTAATTCAATAGCATATTCCAGCAAAAGGGACACTGGAATTCCAGTCGAACATATCAGTGTAAATATGCTTGAATTCAAGCCTTGAATCACAGTTCAATTAAAGTTCAAACCAGGGGCCTCACCTGGTCCTGATGAATGGCAACACCGGTTTTTAATGCAACAGATGGCGCTGACTGCTGTTTTGTTTTTCTGGCAATACTGTTTCATTTTATTGTGGAGCAGTGTTGCCCAAAATAATTTAGCTTATACTCATTTTAAATGTTTTAATCCCCAATGTTATACCCAATTCATTTTAATTTAAACAAAAACTGAAAAAAGGAGCTAAGTTAGCATCGCTCTTAAGTTCAGAAAATTATTAGGAAATTAGCAAATTAAATAAAATTGAATAATTTAAGAAGAAATATTTACGTTTTCACTCGAACTTAAAAGGCCTCAAATCTTTGTTAAAATTGTGAAACTAAAAAAATTTTATTATACGAAAGACAAATCACAATTAAGCGAAATGTCACCGTTTCAAAATAAAAGTCGTATATTAAATTTTCGATAGAAAAACTTCTACACAATTTTCATACGATGGTAAAAAGTCACATTATGGTGCAGTCTTTTTTTTCTAAAATTTGTAAATCTAGTAAGGTGTAAGTTCTAGGGCTCGTAAATTCTTTTGAACATTAAGTTTGCATAAGTCGAGTTTACACGATTCAGAAGGTACATAAGAGTTTATATGAAAACCCCCGGTACTTTTTGAGCCTACACAAAATTTATTTTTTCTAAATCCTTTGCATTTAACAATTTCAGTATTTGGAAAATAGAAAATTTTTTGATTAATTATTAAGCTTGGTTGCTTTTCGTTATTTCAAGATTTATAAATATTTGGAGAACATTTCCTCCATAATTCAAATATTTTGTAGAAATTTTTAAATTCTTCAACAGACATAATTTCATCGACTTTAATTTGAAATAATACGCATATAATTTATACCAAAATTCTTCTTATTTTGGGCCTAAAACTAAATCTTTTAAAATTTACAAATTTTTTAATCTGTCCCCAAAACAAAGTCGAAATCCCTAACTTGGGCCCAAATCCCCCTACCTAACAACTCTGTAAAAGCTCATTTGACATAAAAAAATCCTCCCTTGAGAAAATTTCCCACATGCTAGCGACATCTACAGTTTGTTTACAAAATTATCGATGTTGCATCTCTATAATCTAAGTCTCTGGTTCAAACAACATTATAATAACACTTGTTTTCAAGTCCTAACTTCAAGCTTAAACCAAGCCATAAAAACACGGTTTTCATTATTTTTAGTATTATTTACATATTACATATTATTTTTAACATACATACACATTCATTTTGTTTTTGATGCTTGATTTTGCGCACGGAATAACACTTTTGATGTTTCACTTGTTTCCATTATTTGTTCATATTTTCTCTAGAAGCGCAGAAGTTTGTAGGACTTTTCTGAAATATGAAAAAAGAGAATATAAGGACCGAATTTAGCTCGAAACAAATGCGACTTACCTTTTGAAGAAAATCCTTGGAAGAAATTCAGACTTTGTTAAAATCTCTACAGGAAAATTGTGAATTTGGATTTTTCAATACTGACAATAAACGAAAAACAAACAAATTATTTCACTTTGTATTAAATTGATTCTGACTGAAAAAAATACTTAAAATAAAGCCAAATTCAAGCAATATTTATAATGTTTTTGAACAATTATGTTAATGAAAACCATCTATATAAATAATTTTTGTTAAAAAAAAACACAATTTCAGTACAAATGCAGTCTGGGTAGTGAGAATTCAAAGTAAAAAATATCATAATGTTGAACATTTGATTTCACATAAATTAATCGCAGCACTGCGAAATGAATTGCATGATTCCAGCAGAAAGCACCTACTACTGGACTGTCGGAAACAAACCGTTTCATCACACTTGGCCCATTAGATATGGTGGCCACAATGTTATTTTCCAAAGACAATTAAAACTCTTCTAGTCTTATTTCTACAATTCTTCTTATTTCATCAGCATTACATCTTCCTGATATATAAACCAACCCCAGGTTATAAAATGAATTATTTACGTTTATACTTATGTTCAAATATCTCTTTTGTGATATTCTTGTCCATTCATTTAAGATTGTAGTAAATCTCCTATTGTTAGAAATATTGCTCAATATTTCTTTTATCATGATATCTTTTACATGATTGTAGTAATTTAATATAATGTTCTTTACATCGGTTTCTTTTTTTCAATGCCAGGTTTTTATTATAAAAACTTTCTCGAATAAACGAAGATCTAGTTATGGTGCGGATTGACTGCGGCTAATTTGGATACCATTTTAGGAAATGTTTGCCCTACCATAAAACCTTTAATGCCTATTCAGCTTACACTTTTTTATTCGGGTACTTTGCTAATTTTAGCTTGTTGTTGTTTTCTTCAAGAGAAGTTGCATGACCATCAATTTTTTTTTTTTTTTTGTGAACCAAATTTAGATGTCGGATAACCAAATTTAGATACCACCGTTGACCATTAGTTTTTTCTTTTCACATTTATTAATGAAAACGTTACTTATAAAATTATTGATCCTTAATATAAAGGAGTATTTTAAATTTAAAATACTCCTTTATACTTTATTTTTAATCAAACGGTTTTGTTAATTTTGTGTATGAAAACCTTACAAAAATATTTATATTTTCAAATATTTTGATTGGTTGAAAATAAATTAACCAATCAGAATGCTTCAAAAATAAACCAAGTCAAGGTATACTGCCACCCAATATTTTAACTAAAATCGACTTTACTTAAATTATACATTTGAAAAATTTAGATAGTAAGGGCGATTACTTGTAAAAAACAAAGCTTTTTTTCATATTTCTTTTAAACATTTTACCAAGTTTTTAGGCTTTACTACTTAAATTTTGAATAAGTTATGCGAAAAATCTTTATTAGTTGAAATGCTCCTAATTACTTGGCAAAGATTTTATTTGTGTGTCAAATAAATGTATTCCCTTTTAAAAGATTTTAACAATGAAATTTTTGTTTTGGTATTTAAAATGTTTTTTATGACTAAAATTAAAAAATCCTATTCGAAACAAAAACAACCCGAGTAAAAAAAATTATATATAATCATATATGGCATATATTACAATATATAATTATACATGTCTTTATGTATATCCATATATAATTATATATGACGTTTTTTCACAAAATTTTTCCTTATATTATGCCATATAAAATTTCATCTAATTAGATATCGGCCTTCATAATATTAGATATGGCATATATAATTATATATTACATGACATGGTTGATCTTATTGCATATATAGTTATATATAGAACTATATCTTAATATATATGGTGGCATTTTAGCAATATATAATTATATATGGTATCATTTAAAAAATATATAATTATATATGGTGACAGTTAAACTAGATATTATCATATATGGTGCCATTTAAACAATATATGGTCATATATGGTACCTCATTAACAAAATCTTTAATTCAGTTCCAGATATGATAATATATAGTACTATATATAGTGCGATATATATTTATATATGGTGTTCTTTAAGCAATATATTATCATATACGGTGACATTCAAACCATATATTATCATATATGGTGCCATTCAAACCATATATTATCATATATGGTACCATTTAAACCATATATTATTATATATGGTGCCATTTAAACAATATATGACCATATATGGTACCTCATGATCAACATTTTTAATACAGTTCCAGATATGATAATATATGATATTATATATAGTGCCATATATATTTATACATGGTGTTATTTAAGTAATATATTACTATATATGGTGCCATTTAAACCATATATTATCATATATGGTGCCATTTCAACAATATATGCTCATATGTGGGACCTCATGAACAACATTTTTAATACAGTTTCAGATATAATAATATATGCTACTATATATGGTGCAATATATATTGATATATGGTATCATATGTATTGACATTAAACCATATATTATGATATATGGTGCCATTTCAACAACATTTTTAATACAGTTCCAGATATGATAATATATGCTACCATATATAGTACCATATACTTTGATATATCGTATCACTTAAACAACCCGAATAAAAATAGTTACATATAGTCATATATGTGATTAAGTTATATCTGTATAAATATACAGTTTCATCCGAAGAATGGCCCGATATATTTTTATCAATTGTTTATAAATTTTTATCTAATTGTATCAGTTTAGATCAGACCTGATTAAATTATGTGTTAATCAGATGAAATTGTATCCGATTTTTGACTTGATGCATTTGAAACTGATACAATAAGTTAAAAACTGATAAACAACTGATACAATTTTATCGTTCCATTTTTCGGATCAAATGTTACATGGATGACTCTAAGTTATATATTACCATATAAAGCTCCATATTATTTTTTTTAATAGGGAACATACCATATATGGTGCCATTTAAACAGTATATTGTCATATATGGTGCCATTTAAACAATATATGGTCATAAATGGTAACTCAACTACAATATTAACTGTATTTCAGAAGCTATTAATTGCATTTCACAAATTTTAAATGTATTTCAGAAATTATGGAATGTATTTCAGAAATTATTAATTGTATTTCAGAAATAATCAAATCTATTTCAAAACTTGTTGATTGTTTATCATAGTTAATAGAGAAAAATTTCTAAATTACATTTCATAATTTCTGAAATACAATTGATAATTTCTGAAATACAGTTTGATAATTTCGGAAATACAATTAATAATTTCTGAAACAGAATTGATAAAACTGAACTTCAATTGACTAGTTCTGAAATACAATTCATAAATCTGAAAAATAATTGATAAGTTCTGAAATACAATTGATAAAACTGATATTCAATAGATTATTTCTGAAATAAAATTAATAAATCTTAAAAACAATTAATACAATTGAAATGGTGTAGAGCGTTAAAAAAATGTAAATAAAATTATTTTATTCAAAGATTTCAATTTAATAAAAAAATAAATATATAATTTTATAAAAAAATTTATAGAAAAAAAATTTTAATTTTATAAAAAGAAATTAATTTTGTAAAAAAAATGCATATCGAACTCGAGACCTTCTGAGTTTAAACCTTATTTTAACAAAATATTGTAATTTTTATAAAATCAGTGCTCTGCCAGTGTATTATATTTTGAACAGTTGGCAATATATGTCTGGGATCTTATTTAATCCCAAATAAATGGAGATCTTACGTAGTACCAAATATAATTTGGCATCTAATTTTATCTGTCATTTTTATGGATAGTTTTAGATGTCAATCCCCAAATGTATTGCTGTTTCTAATTCTATCTGCCATTTTAATACCTAAATAAATTGCTGGATCTAATTCGATCTCCAATTTATGGGAAAAATTAAGATTTTACCAAATCACTAAATATATCACTGGATTCAATTCGATCTGCAACTTATTGAAAAAAGTTAAGATCTTACGCAATCCCGAAATATATTACTGGATCTAATTTCATCTGTTATTTTTTTCATAAATTTAGATCTTACGTAATCCCCAAATATAATCCTCGATCTCATTCGATCTGCCGTTTTCCAGATAAAGTTAGATACAACTTAATCCTAAAATATATATGTGACCTTCTCCGAGAAAAGGGACCTAGTGTGTGAAAATTAAGTTTTGAGAAGAACGCATTTAAAGTTTCATAACGCATTATCACTTTAAACACACCTTCAGTTGGGATATGCGATTTGGTATGGTTAGGTGCCTCAACTCATTTCATCTTATTCTACACACTTTTAGGTACCACTTCTTAAGTCCAAACCCGTTTTTTGACACATTAGGTCCCTTTTCTCGGAGAAGGTCACATATACCTACATCTACTTTTTCGTATAAATTTAGATCCAAGTTTAACCCCATATATATTGCTGGATCTAATTCGATCTGCCATTTTTCTGATAAGTTTAGATCCAAGTTTATCCACAAATATATTGCTGGATCTAATTCGATGTGCCATTTTTCGGATCAAATTAGATCTAAGTTTATCCCCAAATATATTGCTAGATCTAATTCGATCTGCCACTTTTTCGGATCAAATTAGATCTAAGTTTATCCACAAATATATAGCTGGATCTAATTCGATCTGCCATTTTTTGGATCAAATTAGGTCTTACTAAATCCCAAAATATATTGCTGGATCTAATTTGATCTGCCAATTTTCTATTCAATTTATATCCAAGTTTATCCACAAATATATTGCTGGATCTAATTCGATCTGCCATTTTTCAGATAAATTTAGATCTAAGTTAATCCACAAATATATTGCTGGATCTAATTTGATCTGCCATTTTTCAGATCAATTTATATCTAAGTTTATCCACAAATATATTGCTGGATCTAATTCGATGTGCCATTTTTTGGATCAAATTAGATCTAAGTTTATCCCCAAATATATAGCTACATCTAATTCGATCTGCCACTTTTTCGGATCAAATTAGATATACGTTTATCCACAAATATATTGCGGGATCTAATTTGATCTGCCAAAATTGAGATCAAATTAGATCTAAGTTTATCCCCAAATATATAGCTGGATCCGCCAATTTTCGGATCAAAATAGATCTAGGTTTATCCCCAAAGATATCACTGGACCTCCCAATTTTGAGATATAACTTGATCTTAGTTTATCCCCATATATACAATGGGATCTAATACGATATGATTGGATACACCCAATTTTGAGATCTAATTGGATCAGCTAGATATTAGAGCAGATCTTAAACAATATCAAATTGGATATAATTAGATATTGCGCCAGATCAATTTTTTTTACTCGGGAATTTAAAAAATTTAATATTTTTAAAATTTCCCGTTTTCCAGGGAAAAATATATTATTTTCCCGGGAATTCCCGGCAAACTTTTCCCGGAATTTCCCGGGCGGGAATTCCCGAACCCCAAATACGCCTAGTATCGACTCATGCATATGAGGCATTCCACACCAAATGTTCAGCTTGTAAAACATATATCGTATCAAGGCCAAACTTTCCGTACTAGATTTTTTACTTTTGTATAAAGTGGGTGAGGTAGGCGTGGTCAAATACTGAAAATATTTAAAAGTGTTTTTAGTAAACAATCTGTTATAATTTTTTAAAATATGCTAGGAGCATAAAATAAAACACAATCTGGGCTATTTTCGGAAAGAAAAAAAATATAAAATTTAAATTTTCAGAACAACCCCATCAAAAAAATTTATATAAGTCATATATAGTAATATCGTTTTTATCTTATAATATGTGAATATATATGTTGTCATGAATAGCCATATATAATTATATGTTTCTTATCTGGTACCTTACAAAACCATATATTTTTATATATTGTCTTTTATAAAATTAGATATTAACCATATATGCTATACATAATGAGATATAACAAGTCTATTGTCATATATAATTATAAATGATCATTTATAAAATAATATGTGATCATTTCAAGCACTTAAAAATAGAAAATATGCGCCAAAATATGCGGCTAAAAAAGACAAATATGCATTAAAAATATAAAAAATATGCACTAAAAACTATTATTTTTGCAAAAATAATGCACTTTGAAACTTAAAAATATATTTCAGTTAGCTATTTTGCAAACACACACAGAACTCAAAGATTTTCCATAGGTCAAAAAGGTTTTTAAGAATGTTTATTTTTAAAAATAATGAGAAAAATAAATATTTTGATCGAATCAAAACATTAAAAAGTATCAATTTTCTATATTTTTCTACAAAATAAAAATGCTCCTAAAATGAAAAACATGCATTAAAAAGTACAAAATATGCATTAAAAAGGCACCAAATATGCATTTTAAGTCGAAATATGCAAAAATATGCAACTACAAATCGATGCCATTTTGTTATAAATTACATGATTCGGATAAATATTTAGTCCATATCAGTTTTGGATTATCGAGAAAAAACATGCATTTGAATGAAATTTCTTTGCCCTAGTGATCATATATGGTGGCACATAAGCCATATATTTTGAGATATTGTAATATATGCTCTCTTATAGAAATTTGTTGGTTGTATGATGTAAGATATTTTTATATATGATTATATATTATATTAACTGCTATAAGATATAATTATATATGATTCTCTTTATGTTGCTAGGCTCACAATGTAATTTGAGATATGATTATATATGGTCCCACGTCAATAATATTTGCTATGTGTTTAATGTATGTATATTAGGGCCACTCACCTTATATGGACAGAAAAAAAGTAAAAAAAGTGCCCCCTTCAAAATAAACCTTTGTTTGTTTTATGATGAAATTCCCAAAATATTTCGGGTCTAGAAATGAGATCTCACAAGCTGGACCGTTTTTAAAAAGGGTATTTTTTTTAGTTTTTATAATCAATTCGCATCTTAGCTGCCCGAGTAAAAAACATTGATCTCGCGCAATATCTAATTATATCCAACTTGATATTGTTTAAGATCTGCTGTAATATCTAGCTGATCCAATTAGATCTCAAAATTAGGTGTATCCAATCATATCGTATTAGATCCTATTGTATATATGGGGATAAACTAAGATCAAGTTATATCTCAAAATTGGGAGGTCCAGTGACATCTTTGGGGATAAACCTAGATCTATTTTGATCCGAAAATTGGCGGATCCAGCTATATATTTGCGGATATTTTTAGATCTAATTTGATCCGAAAAATGGCGGATCCAATTAGATCCAGCTATATATTTGTGGATAAACTTATATCTAATTTGATCTCAATTTTGGCAGATCAAATTAGATCCCGCAATATATTTGTGGATAAAAGTATATCTAATTTGATCCGAAAAAGTGGCAGATCGAATTAGATGTAGCTATATATTTGGGGATAAACTTAGATCTAATTTGATCCAAAAAAATGGCACATCGAATTAGATCCAGCAATATATTTGTGGATAAACTTAGATATAAATTGATCTGAAAAATGGCAGATCAAATTAGATCCAGCAATATATTTGTGGATTAACTTAGATCTAAATTTATCCGAAAAATGGCAGATCGAATTAGATCCAGCAATATATTTGTGGATAAACTTGGATATAAATTGAATAGAAAATTAGCAGATCAAATTAGATCCAGCAATATATTTTGGGATTTAGTAAGACCTAATTTGATCCGAAAAATGGCAGATCGAATTAGATCCAGCTATATATCTGTGGATAAACTTAGATCTAATTTGATCCGAAAAAGTAGCAGATCGAATTAGATCCAGCAATATATTTAGGGATAAACATAGATCTAATTTGATCTCAATTTTGGCAGATCTAATTAGATCTAGCAATATATTTGTGGATAAACTTAGATCTAATTTGATCCGAAAAAGTGGCAATATATTTGTGGATAAACTTATATCTAATTTGATCCGAAAAATGGAAGATCGAATTAGATCCAGCAATATATTTGGGGATTAAGTAAGATCTAAATTTATCCAAAAAATTACAGATAAAATTAGATCCAGTAATATACTTCGGGACTGCGTAAGATCTTAACTTTTCCGATAAATTGCAGATCGAATTAAATCCAGTGATATATTTGGGGATTTGGTAGGATCTTAATTTATCCCATAAATTGCAGATCGAATTAGAAACAGCAATATATTTGGAGATTGACATCTAAAACTATCCAGAAAAATGACAGCTAAAATTAGATCCCGCATTATATTTGGGTACTACGTAAGATCTCCATTTATTTGGGATTAAATAAGATCCCAGACAGATATTGACAATAGTTCAAAAAATAATACACTGGAAGAGCACTGATTTTATAAAAATTACAATATTTTGTTAAAATAAGGTTTAAACTCAGAAGGTCTCGAGTTCGATACCTTTCACGGCTATGCATTTTTTTTATAAAAATGCGCATTCTCCTTGCTGGTCTTATCGAAATTTTTTCAATAATTTTTATTCTTTGTAATTTACTTGTAAAAATTGTATCATCTTTCTGTGATTTGAAAATAATTTAAACAGAAAGTGATATTAATTTATGATCTTGAGTCAAACTAAAATAACATTCATTTACTTAAAAATAACAGATCAACTAAAAACATTTCCCCCATTCAAAAGAATTTCTTTTTATAAAATTATAATTTTATTTTCTATAAATGTTTTTATAAAATTATATTTTTTTTATTAAATTGAATTTTTTTTAAAAAATAATTTTATTTACATATTTTTAACGCTCTACACCATTTCCAATTGTATCAATTGTTTTTAAGATTTATCAATTGTATTTCAGTAATAATCAATTGAATTTCAGTTTTATCAATTGTATTTCAGAACTTAACAATTATTTTTCAGATTTATGAATTGTATTTCAGAACTAGTCAATTGAATTTCAGTTTTATCAATTGTATTTCAGAAATTATTAATTGTATTTCTGAAATTCACAACTGTATTTCAGAAATAATCAAACTGTATTTCAGAAATTATCAATTGTATTTCAGAAATTATGAAATGTAATTTAGAAATTTTTCTCTATTAACTATAATAAACCATCAACAAGTTCTGAAATAGATTTGATTATTTCTGAAATACAATTAATAAATTTCTGAAATACATTCCATAATTTCTAAAATACATTTAAAATTTCTGAAATACAATTAATAGCTTCTGAAATACAGTTAATATTGTAGTTGCTGATGAGTTACCATATATGATGGCACCATATATGACAATATATTGTTTAAATAGCACCAATATAGAGCTTTATATGGTAATATATAACTTAGATTCATCCATATACCATTTGATCCGAAAAATGGCCCGATAAAATTGTATCAGTTCTTATTTGTATCAGTTGTTATCTAATTACATCAGTTTAGATCTGACCTGATTAAATTATGTGTTAATCAGATGAAAATGTTTTAGATTTTTGACCTGATACAATTTTATTGGTTTATATTACATGGTATCAGTTTAGGTCCAAATAGATATATTTGTATACACAATTATATAGTTATATCCCAATTTTGACCTGATATCAGTTTAAAACTTTGATACAATTGTATAAGGTAAATGTCGGATACAATTATATTTTATTTATATAAAATTGAACCAATTACGATCAAACCGATAAAATTGTATCAGGTCAAAAATCTGATACAATTTCATCTGATTAACACATACTTTAATCAGGTCAGATCTAAACTGATACATTTAGATAAAAATTGATAAACAATTTATAAAAATATATCGGGCCATTCTACAGATATAACTTAATCACATATATGACTATATGTAACTATTTTTCCTCGGGTTGTTTAAATGATACGATATATCAAAGTATATGGTACTACATATAGTAGCATATATTATCATATCTAGAACTGTATTAAAAATGTTGTTCATGAGGTACCATATATGAGCATATATTGTTGAAATGGCACCATATAAGATAATATATGGTTTAAATGGCACCATATATGGTAATATATTGCTTAAATAACACCATATATAAATATATATGGCACTATATATGGTAGCATATATTATCATATGTGGAACTGTATTAAAAATATTGTTCATGAGGTACCATATATGGGCATATATTGTTGAAATTGCACCATATATGATAATACATGGTTTAAATGGTACCATATATGATAATATATGGTTTGAATGGCACCATATATGATAATATATGGTTTGAATGGCACCATATATGATAATATATAGCTTAAATAACACAATATATAAATATATATCGCACTATATATAGTACCATATATTATCATATCTGGAACTGAATTAAAGATTTTGTTTATGAGGTACCATATATGACCATATATTGTTTAAATGGCACCATATATGATAATATCTAGTTTAACTGTCACCATATATAATTATATATTGTTTAAATGATACCATATATAATTATATATTGCTAAAATGCCACCATATATATTAAGATATAGTTCTATATATAACTATATATGCAATAAGATCAACCATGTTATGTAATATATAGTTATATATGCCATATCTAATATTATGAAGGCCGATATCTAATTAGATGAAATTATATATGGCATAATATAAGGAAAATTTTTCGGAAAAAACGTCATATATAATTATATATAGATATACATAACCACATGTCTAATTATATATTGTAATATATGCCACATATGATTATATATAATTTTTTTTTACTCGGGTGAAGAAAAAATTCTCAAATAGGGTTGCCACATTGCAAAAGTCTAATAACTTGACACTTCGCAAAAAATAACTTGATTTAAAAAAAAAAACTTGACAATAAAAAAAATTGAATGTGCATATGTGTGCTGTAGGGTCATTCTTAATACAAAAATTTATAATTTTTGAATACACTCGCCATTTTATTAAGATTCATAAAAAAAATTTCGGTTTTTTTTTTGAATTTTCGGAGACAAATTCGATAGTGCTACCAGCCTTTGAAGTTTGGACATATGGGTTAAATTGACCAAATAAAAAAAAAATACGTAAAATTACAAAACTGACGAAATTGATTAATGTTTTATTTTTTTTTTGTTTCATTTATTCCTGTATAATAAGAAGAAAAAGATGAAGTCTGCAAGCAGTCGTTGGCCAAATAAATATATAAACTTTCCATAGTTTTCGAATGGTCAATTTGAAATTTTAACATATTTTTTTCTGAAACGTAAAAACCCAGAACTTTGTTTTATAAATTTATTAAATGGATTATATATACCCGGGTAAAAATCTTAATATGATGTCATATATAATTATATCTTATTTGATAAGTCCCCATATACAACGACTTACAACTTGATCCGAAAAATGGGTCATCTCCTTGTGTCTAATTATATCAAATAAGATATAATTTGATACAGTTTGATCCGAGATTTGATCCGAGATATGCAGCACATCAAATTACAAATTGTCTAATAGTAAGTATACTTTTTATGCATACCGGCTATTAAATTGATATTGAAATTTCTATAGCTTGAACAATTTTAAAGTCCCAAATTTTATAAGATAAAATAAAAATTTTAATGCTTTTGTCTTCTAAATCGTACCCATCATTTTTTAATATAAATTTTATATGCAAAATAATCACGTGAAAATTATTTAGCTGTGGAGAAATTAACTCTTAATTTATATTAATTTGTATGAGATCATATAGAAAGTTATATAAAATTACAAGAATATATTTTAAGTATGACGATACATACAGTGTTATATAACTTAGTATCGAACCATATATAATCATATCGGTCACTACATATATTTTGATTAGTTTTATATGGCTTATGTAGTAACATCAAATAACATCATAATAACATCAATTACCGTACAAAAAATTCATTGAAAAAATAATATCAGATGTAGTTATATATAATGATATGTGCCTTAATGTGACTCCATTCACTGTCAGATATAACCCAATCACATTATATATAACAATATATAAGTATTTTTACTCGGGTAATCAAAATAAAATAGCGCTTAAGGTTTTTCTTGTCCCACGTCTACTCAAAGTTTTGGTTTTTTACGTTTCAGAAAAGAAAATATATTAAAATTTTAAAATGGCATTGCGAGAATTACGAAAAATTTATATATTTTTTTTGGCCTAAAGTTTGAAAATTTCAACGACTTCCTGCAGACTTCATCTTTCTTTTCTTATTGTTTAGAAATACATGCTACTCAAACAAATTAAAACACTAATAAATTTCATCAGTTTTGTAATTTTACATGTTTTTTTTAACTACTGATACGACAAAAATTCAATTTAACTTGACAAAATAAATTTGACCTTGGCACTTGACATGACTTAAATTAACTTGACAATCAAGGCCATTCAAGGTCATGTGGCAACCCTAGTATCAAATGAAAGGTTTTTTAGAGCGGTATATATAACATGTTCAAACATATACTGACATGTCCTATTTTCAAGCATATTCTATAAAAAAAAACAAATTTTTGACTCTTTTGTACAGAGATATTTCTGATTGAAATGTCAAACTTACATATCATAATCTATAGACGATTTAAGTGAAAACGTGTTTCAGATTTTTTTGAAATTCGCGATTTTTCGCGTTTTATCAGAAATTAAATGTGGTGGAAACAATATGTTCTAAATAGGGCAATATGTATACCAAAACTTTTTTTGGACAAGTAAATCATCGCTTAGTGGATATAGTTTAGAATTTTGCAAATTTAATACATTTTTCACGTTTACATTTTGATAAAAATTTAGAGCCTCCCAATTCAATAAAAAAAGTTATAAAATTTTTTGTAGGTTTATTATTGAATAAAATATTTTATCGAAATACGAGTGTATGTAATTTCTTTAAGAAAAGTCTAAATATAGGCTGACCCTAAATAAAATTTTATAATAGTATCATTCCATATAAAATGGATACAAAAATGGAAGATGTTGGACATACCGCTTTCGATTTTTACAAAACTTGGTACATACATTCTGCTAAGTGTCACGATATTAAACGTAAAATTTTTTTTTCCAAATTCATTTTGGTACGCCTTCTATCGCTGTTTTAAATTGATTTTTTCAGTAAATTTGTGAAAAATAAATGATGTTCAAATGATTACAACTTTTGAACGCGTTATCCGATTGTTATAAAATTTTCACCTAGCAATGCCTATATAATCTCCTTTCAAAATAAATTGCAGAAATAAAATGTGTAGTGGAAAAAGGATAATGCAATTTGAAAAATATCCTTAATTTGCAAATATCTCAAAAAACCCATCTGTAATTTTCTTTAAATTATTGAAGCAGATAACTCAATATTTCAGATACAGACTGTGCAAATTTCAAATTGGAACGCCAATGGGTTCAAAAGGAAAACGCTATTTTTTAACAAAGTTTTTTGAATTTTCACAAATAAACATAACACTGCATGACACAATCTTGCCTTTTAAAAATTAATAGAGCTCTGATCATAAATTTTATATATTTTGGACATTCAGATTACAATGTCGTACTTTATTTTTCGATCTAAGGTACATATTTTCCGCGAAATGCCGTTTTTCATTTAGCGGTTTTCCATTTAGTTTTTTTATATACAAACATTTTCAAATGCAATCAATATAAATTTTTTGTGGTGAAATGTAGGCACTGGACCTGTATTCATATTTAGGCTTAAAATCTGATGCATAAAACTTAATAATAAAACCACTGTTCGAGTTTTATATTGATTTTTACGGTTTTTTAAGGTTTTAGCCAATTGAATGGTTGAAAGCAAAATCGCCTTAATAAATGATATTGCTTAGTAACGAAGCAATTAAAAGGAAATATTTCAATAAAAAAAAATGTATTCATCTGTAGCGGCCTATACGTAAAAATCGCGACTTTTGAAAAATTTTATATGGCAGCATAGCTTTCCAAGCTGTCCCCAAAGTCCAACTTTTAGTATAATATGGGTTGACCTCTAAAAGCTGTTTTTGTTAAATTTCAAGCGAAACAGTTTCCATTTGCAAAAGTTATCGCAATAAATACATTTTTTACTAAGTGTCTTTAGTACGATACTAACCTTAACCAACTTGGAAAGCTTTGCTGCCATATAAAATTTTTCAAAAGTCACGATTTTAACGTATAGGCCGCTACAGATGAATACATTTTTTTTGTTGAAATATTTCCTTTTAATTGCTTCTTTTCTATGCAATATCATTTATTAAGGCCGATTTTGCTTTCAACGCACATTAGGTTCAAATGATGCCAAAGTGGCGATTAATTGAAATTTTAGAATCAATTTTTTAAAATTATTTTTGGTATCGGGTAAAATTTGATAAAATTCTGCATCACTCGTTGTCATAATCAATCGTCTATGTTGATTACTTATTCTACAGTGGGCTCTCAAAGTTAGAGAATTATTAGTGTTTTCGCATACATTGGCAAAAATTGAAAATTGATACGATTCAAATCTTAATTTTTTCCATTTAGCCTTTCACAAATTAATTTTTTGTGATGGAACCTTCAACTTCAGGTATTTAAGTATATAGTTAATACATTTTTGTTAAAAATAATTATGTGAAAATATTTTTAATTATTTTTAATAAATTGACTAATTTTGGGTTGTTTTTCATATTTAAAGGCCCAGGGTTATTTTTCTGGGCAGTCCTTTCGAAAAGTAGAACATTTGAGGTTGTATATTAAAAAAAAAATTTGCGCATTTGTTGCTCCATTTTTTCCTAATTATTGAACAGCACTATTGTGTTTCGTTTTTATGTTGTCTTTTTCTATATTTTGGTGTTATTGTTGGTGCATTTTGGTTTTTTTTAAGAGATGGGTGCGTGAGTGATTTTTGATCACTCACGCTCACGTACAAAAATCTGATCACGCCTGAAAAAAAGTTTACTCATATTTTGCAGAAAAAATAAGTGCTTATTTTATATTTCAGTCACTACAACGAATGTTTCACTCACGCTCACCTAAGCACACCCACGTACCAAAATTGTTATGAAAAACTATTGTAAGGAACCTCCGGTTAACCCGGGTTTGAAGCTGGGGTAACTCAGCTAGTCCAGTGGTCCTTGCATTAAAATTTATATTTTTGAATAATTAAAAACACTTTCTTTTATTTCTTTTACTCCGTGACGCTTTATTTATTGACTTCTCAATATCACATTTATTTAATGTATTTCAACTTTTGATGTCCCTTGCGGTGGGAACGCTGTCACTCCGCGTTGCTTGGCCGGCTAACCACTGGTGATCTACTCTCCTGACTACCTGAACTCCCTAAACTTTCACGGATGTTAATCCGTGCGCGGATGTTATCCACTTTTATTGGGTGTTACCCAATTTCTACACTCCTAGGATTTTGGTTGTAAACCAAAATATTTGCTACAGCCCTGTGTCAGTGCCCTATAATCTCCTTCCGAGTAGGATGTAATCCTATCGGCGCTTACGGATGTAATCCGGATTATTTCTGGTTGTTAACCAGAGCCCTATTGCTATTCTGGTTGTAAACCAGGAACCTACGCTGTTGACTTGGTGTAACAAACCAACCTTAAGGATACACCCTACTCTAAGCACTGCACATAAAATTTATTCACCAAGTTAGTTCTTACCACTGTGTTGCTCCGGCCTGTTACCACGTCTTGTTTGTTCGCGTGCTTAATACCAAAAAGATCCCGACTGATTGTGGTGATCGCCTTTTATACTTTCTGCATGCTGCATTCCAGTCGCTTTGCTTCTTTATGCCTTTGAGACTAACAGTGTGTACTCATTGTAACTATTGTGTAAGTTATGCCCCCGTGTTAGATATGTTTGTGTGTTTTGCTGTATTTGTTCTCTTTGTCTCTTCATGTTTCTCTTCTCCTTGTAGTTTTCCTTCCAGTTGTAGTTTCCTTCTCTTTTTGTAGTTGCTTCTCTTCGTTGCTTTTCAGACTCTTTGTAGTTTCTCTTCTCTTTGTAGTTTTTTTCCCCTTTGTAGTTGCTTCACTGAAATGAAAAGATCTCCCTTAACAGGTGGATGTAATCCGACCTTCCCGCGATGGGTGTTACCCATTCCCAAATAAATTATAAACCTCTAATAAAAAAGTCATTTATTCATATTTCTTTTAATTTTGTTTCACTCTATTTACATATGTATTTACAAATACCAAATTCTATTATTCAATAATTATATGTGGGCAAAATTTGCTCCAAGATTTTGTACCTCACATTTCACCCTTACCCAATTGAAAAACGTCAGACCACCACCCGGCCGGTTGCCGAAACCTTCATCCGATATACGTCTCCCTGGGTTTTGTGTTCCATAGCTGACTGATTTAAAATGGCTGCAAGTCCGCCACACAAATGTCTGTCGACTTATTTAAAATTTCCTTTTATTCCATACTATGGATGTCAGCTGGATTCGTGTGACAGCTGTTTGATAACCTACAACCCTGTTTTCACCAATTATACGGTGTTACCATATTTTGGGGATGCTGCCAATAGGGTTTCCCGTCCTTGATTTCATGCAATCATTTGTTACCATAACCATGGCCGCAACCGTAAAGTTATTCACACCGTTGCCGTTGTCTGTTGTTGTGGGTTTTCGTTATTAACCGTGATTGTCCGGATGCCCGAGTAAAAAACATTTTATGTATCATTATTGTTATTATAACTATTATTGTTATTATTTATCATTATTATTATTGTTATCATTATTATTATTATTATTATTATATTATTATTATTATTATTATTATTATTATTATTATTATTATTATTATTATTATTATTATTATTATTATTATTATTATTATTATTATTATTATTATTACTATTATTATTGTTATTATAATTGTCATTAGTATTATTATTATTATTATTATTATTATTATTATTATTATTATTATTATTATTATTATTATTATTATTATCACCGCTGACTATATGGTGTTACCATATGTCGCGGTTGCCGCGAATCAGGACTGGTTGTACGGTTCCCCGAGTAAAACTTTTTAGGATTAGTATCCTACAATAAATAATGGCTGTTAAAATTCTCTTTTTTTTCTTCCTTTGATCGTTTCAACGTAGATTTGCCTTGAATACCTAACTTTAATAGGTATGAGCGGAAATAGAGCTCTTATGGTTAGTCTTATTGGTCGTTACCGGGTTTCATTTTCCCAAATTATTTTCCTTACGTTTTATTCATTTCAATGTTCTCGGTATTTCAATATTTTTCTTCTTTTCCAATTATCACATTATGATGATTTCTTTGGCCAAAATTGGATGATATGGATGTGAACGACATGTGGTTCCAACAGGCGGCGCTACGTGCCACATAGCTGACGCGGCTTATACATTCTGAACGACCGATTTGAGGGTTATCTCACACAGAAGCGACTTTAACTACTAACCGAAATCGTGCGGTTTGACCGCTTTAGACTTGTTCTTGTGAGGTTCCATCATGTCGCATGTTTATGCCAATAAGTCACAAACAACCGATGTCTGCATAACCCGTGCCTTTGCTCAAATTTAATTGGGCATATCGGATGTGCACTCCCTGGCGAAGCCGCGGCGTTCATTTAAACGGTGTCATAATCCACACATAATGTCATTCATAGGCCGTTCAAGTAAAACACAAAATCCCTTGACACAATCTCAATGTTGAAGGCAAAACTCTTTCACATCAACATGTGAAAGAGTGTCTCCAAAGGAGTCTCCCAACTGAGAACTCTGATTTTGCCGAAATTTTCATCTTATGCAATTGGTTTGGATTTTGTCTTTCTAATAAAAGTAAAATTATTCAGTTTCTCAATTTTATTTACAATTTGAGGCCTTTAGAGTTCGAGTAATTTTTTTTTCACGCAAAAACAACATTTGGAAATCGGTTCAGTAGTTTTTTTTCTTAACTTACGTGATCGTTTTTGCAACATGCTATGGATTCTATAAAAAACTGACGATTATCTTCAACTTTTCGATGTTAAATTTCCAACATTTTAAAGATGTTACTTACAAAAATGTTGAAATATGTGATGCAAAATTGCTGTCTTTCACCAAATTTTTTAAAATATTTTAAAAATTTGATGTAATATGCTTGTTATTAAACTTTGAAAATTGTACGATAATCGTCTATCGTATTATAGAATCTGTGCACAGATTTTAAGTAAAACCCTGTTAAGTTTACGTATAAAAAAATATGTACGAAGTTTACAAAGACCATTTTTGAATTCAACACTAAACTAGTTTTCAAGTCATTTTGAGCTTTTTGAGCTAGTTTTTAGTTATTTCTATAAAATTGGGAATAGCATATTTAAAAAAACTTTTCCATTAATCTATTTAAAAAAAAAACATAAATTAAATCTTCTCTTTAATTAATTTTTGCAAATACAGATGTGATGTACCTATTTTAGTCGAATGGGTCAGTGATTTAAGCTTCTCTAGTGATTTTTTTAGAATACTCTCTATTTTATACTGGTAATATCGGTATTATAAAACATTTTCTTTTGATTTATTCTGTTAACACTTTTAGGAATATTTAAATAAAATTTCACCAACGATTAGAGAAAAGAACCGGCAATCAAAATATCCAATAAAAAATGACTTTTTACATATTTTATTTATTTTGTATTTTCTCTAAAAATATTCATTACATTTTCAATTTTTTTCCCTAAACAACTTGCAAAGCCATGTAGGCTTGTCTGCAGGTATAACATCCCCGAAGTGTTTGTAAATAAATCCAAAAGGGTTGTACAGCTTTTCAGTCAGTCAGTGAACAGTCTAATACTAATACTATATTGCACCTGTTCTGTGTTATATCACTACTTCAGCTTTAACGGTACTAGTAACTTTTGTCAATTTGAGGTTATGATACTTTTTCTCCAGTTATATGATATATCCAAAATGAACCAGTTAATGTTTGGTATCCATTTCAATAGTCACGTGGTTGAATATTTTGCTGCAATTACCACTTTTTGATGCACCGAAATTTTGGTTTACATCAGTTTTGTAACATGTCCCCTATTCACCTGTCACAGATTTGTCACTTTGGATCAATCGACCCTTCATTTCCCATAGGATGGTTAATCACGCCCCTAGACGAAAACAAGAAAATCTCGTTGAGTTTAACATAACAAATATTTCTAGAATGATGATTTACTTAAGCAAGAATGAAATCCGGATATGTGCAAGCCTTCAGCAATTTATTTTTCATAATAAAAAAAATATATTTTTCAAACATTTTTATAATTTTTTTTCAATTTTGATTAATCGTAGTAAATTATTCGATTTATTCGTTATTCGAAATTTGGTAATTTTAAATTATTGGAACAATTTTAAGGAAAAATTGTTTGATTAATCGAGTAACGATTAATCGATTCAATACCATATCCGCAACTTTATCGCCATTTAGGGATCTTAAGATGAAATCTTTTTAAACTTTTTTATGATTGCATAAACTTTTAAAGGGTAGTAATATTGGTGGGAATTGAGGAGCTGGAAAATTCGAACGTCTTGAATTTGAAAAACCCTAATATACATATTTGTCATTTTTGGAACAAAAACAACAAAAAACCGGTTGTCCGATATTGGAAAAATTAACAATTCAAATAAACCAAAACGACTTCAACCGTGTTTTAAAAGCCCGCTCACTCACTCTAGTTATATATAATTTAGTTCTTACCTTTAGTAGTTTATTAAATATTTATGTTTTGGTTTTAAAAGATCTTTTCGATATTTTATTATGTTACATCAGAAACTTACGCAAATGTCCATAATTTAATAAAGCATGTCTTAGTATCATAGAGTATGTAAATTTTTACGAAAAGCATTCATCTATAGAAAATTAAATTTTTCACTGAAGCATAAGGAAGGAAACAGGACCAAATAAGGTTTATACGGAAATTCGTTATTATGTAACCATAGGCGATACACACACATACATTAGTAGTCACATATGAACATATTTGTATATATGTAAGTATATATCATACATCCACTCAGCTATTACAATTAGAGTGGGCCGAAGTTGAAAAAATTTAGATTTTGGAGTTCTACCTCTGCGGAAAAGTTGTAGAAAAATATTCCAAATCGGGAAAGAACAAAGATATTTGAAAATCTGTTTCTGTCTTCCGTTTATGGTAAACGAACGGAGTTTCCAAGTTCCGAAAATTCGCCTAAAGTTAATTTATATCGTGTGATACGCTATTTTTATTTATTTTGGTACATCAAACATAAACACGCCCAAAAATTGTTAATCGTTGAAATGGATTTAAAACAAAATTTCTCAAAATTTTGACACTGGCAAGATTTCTATAAAATAAACTTTACATAAAATGCAGGGTTGGCAACCGAAAAAAATTAAGGTCGATTTTATAGTCCATACTTAAATGCACTTAGCACTATACTATTGAAATTTAAGCCTTTTTGAATGGATGAAGAGTATTTAAGTGCTGTGTATTCATGTGCTGCACGAATTAGTGTTTCTAAATAATCAAATATTCTTAATTTATAAAATCTTTGACACTAAAAGATTAATGTAAGCTGAAAAATCGCCCTTATTCGTTCCGTTTGCCAACCATGTTAAAATGTGATAATGTCTGATTACAGCGTTTCACCAAATCGCAACTGTTATGATTAGGGCAACATAAAAGTAGCTCTAAAAACATAATTTTTAGCTCTACAAATCAGCTTTGAAAACTTCAAAAAATTTACCACAAAAACTAAAAATTTGACATTAAAATTGTTAAAATTAAAAAAAAAAAAATTACCCGAGTAAAAACGCTTGTATGTAATAATATATGATTTTATATACCCATATATTTTCTTGTACGCCAGCGTATATAATATAATTTTTTCTTTCTTAAAAAATTTTAATATGATGCCATATTTAGTTACATCCAGTGGCGGTTTCAGCTTTCGATTACTCATACGTCACGTATAATCAATAGGGTTGCTATATCAGCCAAAACATTTATAAATAACCACTTGTCAACGCATTTTTGCCCACTAATTGTTCCACTGAGACTACTGTGACCACTTTCGATTGATTAACTTTGTGTGAAAAAATACATGTTAGTGTGTAAAAATCCGGCTTAGATAGAAATTGAGTAATTTTACGGAAGTAACGAGTTTTTTACAACAAACGGTTATGTGCCAGAACTAAGAATTAATTTGTTCTAAAATTTCATAAAGGTAAAAAATTTTCAAACAAAATTTCTTACATGCCTAAGTTATATTTAACATAAAAGTCGTTTGTAGTTCTGATTATCAAAATATTCCTTTTATTGGATAGATTTAAAACACTTAAATTATACTTTTATTTTAATATATACATATATTGGAAGCTCTTCATCTCTCACCACCTTTTATCTGTCCTCTATCTTCTTTTGAAAGAAAGTAGCAAATTAAAAAATAAAAAAATGCAAAAATAAACATATGCGAAGAAAGACCTAAAATTCATTCTGAACTACACTAAAAGTACCCGAGTAAAAAAAATTATATATAATCATATGTGGCATATATTACAATATATAATTAGATATGTGGTTATGTATATCCATATATAATTATATATGACGTTTTTTCCGAAAAATTTTCCTTATATTATGCCATATATAATTTCATCTAATTAGATATCGGCCTTTATAATATTAGATATGGCATATATAATTATATATTACATAACATGGTTGATCTTATTGCATATATAGTTATATATAGAACTATATCTTAATATATATGGTGGCACTTTAGCAATATATAATTATATATGGTATCATTTAAACAATATATAATTATATATGGTGACAGTTAAACTAGATATTATCATATATGGTGCCATTTAAACAATATATGGTCATATATGGTACCTCATAAACAAAATCTTTAATTCAGTTCCAGATATGAGAATATATGGTACTATATATAGTGCGATATATATTTATATATGGTGTTATTTAAGCTATATATTATCATATATGGTGCCATTCAAACCATATATTATCATATATGGCACCATTTAAACCATATATTATCATATATGGTGCAATTTCAACAATATATGCCCATATATGGTACCTCATTAACAATATTTTTAATACAGTTCCACATATAATATATGCTACCATATATAGTGCCATATATATTTATATATGGTGTTATTTAAGCAATATATTACCATATATGGTGCCATTTAAACCATATATTATCTTATATGGTGCCATTTCAACAATATATGCTCATATATGGTACCTCATGAACAACATTTTTAATACAGTTCCAGATATGATAATATATGCTACCATATATAGTACCATATACTTTGATATATCGTATCATTTAAACAACCCGAGGAAAAATAGTTACATATAGTCATATATGTGATTAAGTTATATCTATATAAATATACAGTTTCATCCGAAGAATGGCCCGATATATTTTTATCAATTGTTTATCAATTTTTATCTAAATGTATCAGTTTAGATCTGACCTGATTCAATTATGTGTTAATCAGATGAAATTGTATCAGATTTTTGATCTTTTGATCGTAATTGGTTCAATTTTATATAAATAAAATATAATTGTATCCGACATTTACCTTATACAATTGTATCAAAGTTTTAAACTGATATCAGGTCAAAATTGGGATATAACTATATAATTTTGTATACAAATATATCTATTTGGACCTAAACTGATACCATGTAATATAAACCAATAAAATTGTATCAGGTCAAAAATCTGATACAATTTCATCTGATTAACACATAATTTAATCAGGTCAGATCTAAACTGATGCAATTAGATAACAACTGCTACAAATAAGAACTGATACAATTTTATCTGGCCATTTTTCGGATCAAATGGTATATGGATGAATCTAAGTTATATATTACCATATAAAGCTCCATATTGGTGCCATTTAAACAATATATTGTCATATATGGTGCCATCATATATTGCAACTCATCAGCAACTACAATATTAAATGTATTTTTGAAATTATGGAATGTATTTCAGAAATTTATTAATTGTATTTCAGAAATAATCAAATCTATTTCAGAACTTGTTGATGGTTTATCATAGTTAATAGAGAAAAATTTCTAAATTACATTTCATAATTTCTGAAATACAATTGATAATTTCTGAAATACAGTTTGATAATTTCTGAAATACAGTTGGGAATTTCGGAAATACAATTAATAATTTCTGAAACACAATTGATAAAACTGAACTTCAATTGACTAGTTCTGAAATACAATTCATAAATCTGAAAAATAATTGATAAGTTCTGAAATACAATTGATAAAACTGAAATTCAATTGATTATTTCTGAAATACAATTGATAAATCTTAAAAACAATTGATAAATTGGAAATGGTGTAGAGCGTTAAAAATATGTAAATAAAATTATTTTTTAAAAAAAATTCAATTTAATAAAAAAAATATAATTTTATAAAAACATTTATAGAAAATAAAATTATAATTTTATAAAAAGAAATTCTTTTGAATGGGGGAAATGTTTTTAGTTGATCTGTTATTTTTAAGTAAATGAATGTTATTTTAGTTTGACTCAAGATCATAAATTAATATCACTTTCTGTTTAAATTATTTTCAAATCACAGAAAGATGATACAATTTTTACAAGTAAATTACAAAGAATAAAAATTATTGAAAAATTTCGATAAGACCAGCAAGGAGAATGCGCATTTTTATAAAAAAATGCATAGCCGTGAAAGGTATCGAACTCGAGACCTTCTGATTTTAAACCTTATTTTAACAAAATATTGTAATTTTTATAAAATCAGTGCTCTGCCAGTGTATTATTTTTTGAACAGTTGGCAATATCTGTCTGGGATCTTATTTAATCCCAAATAAATGGAGATCTTGCATAGTACCCAAATATAATGCGGGATCTAATTTTAGCTGTCATTTTTCTGGATAGTTTTAGATGTCAATCTCCAAATATATTGCTGTTTCTAATTCGATCTGCAATTTATGGGATAAATTAAGATCCTACCAAATCCCCAAATATATCACTGGATTTAATTCGATCTGCAATTTATCGGAAAAGTTAAGATCTTATTCAATCCCGAAGTATATTACTGGATCTAATTTTATCTGTAATTTTTTGAATAAATTTAGATCTTACTTAATCCCCAAATATATTGCTGGATCTAATTCTATCTTCCATTTTTAGGATTAAATTAGATCTAAGTTTATCCACAAATATATTGGTAGATCTAATTAGATCTGCCAAAATTGAGATCAAATTAGATCTATGTTTATCCCTAAATATATTGCTGGATCTAATTCGATCTGCCACTTTTTCGGATCAAATTAGATCTAAGTTTATCCACAAATATATTGCTGGATCTAATTCGATGTGCCATTTTTTGGATCAAATTAGATCTAAGTTTATCCCCAAATATATAGCTACATCTAATTCGATCTGCCACTTTTTCGGATCAAATTAGATATACGTTTATCCACAAATATATTGCGGGATCTAATTTGATCTGCCAAAATTGAGATCAAATTAGATCTAAGTTTATCCCTAAATATATAGCTGGATCTAATTGGATCCGCCATTTTTCGGATCAAATTAGATCTAAAAATATCCGCAAATATATAGCTGGATCCGCCAATTTTCGGATCAAAATAGATCTAGGTTTATCCCCAAAGATATCACTGGACCTCCCAATTTTGAGATATAACTTGATCTTAGTTTATCCCCATATATACAATGGGATCTAATACGATATGATTGGATACACCCAATTTTGAGATCTAATTGGATCAGCTACCCGAGTAAAAAAAATTATATATAATCATATGTGGCATATATTACAATATATAATTAGACATGCCGTTATGTATATCCATATATAATTATATATGACGTCTTTTTCCAAAATTTTTCTTAATATTATGCCATATATAATTTCATCTAATTAGATATCGACCTTTATAATATTAGATATGGTATATATGATTATATATTGCATAGCATGGCTGATCTTATTGCATATATAGTTATATATAGAGCTATATCTTAATATATATTGCGGCATTTTAGGAATATATAATTATATATGGTATCATTTAAACAATATATAACTATATATGGTGCCAGTTAAACTATATATTATCATATATGGTGCCATTTAAACAATATATGGTCATATATGGTACCTCATAAACCAAATCTTTAATTCAGTTCCAGATATGATAATATATGGTACTATATATAGTGCGATATATATTTATATATGGTGTTATTTAAGCTATATATTATCATATATGGTGCCATTCAAACCATATATTATCATATATGGTGCCATTCAAACCATATATTATCATATATGGTAACATTTAAACCATATATTATCATATATGGTGCAATTTCAACAATATATGCCCATATATGGTACCTCATGAACAATATTTTTAATACAGTTCCACATATGATAATATATGCTACCATATATAGTCCCATATATATTGATATATGGTGTCATTTAAACAATACTAATATATAGACATATATGGTATCATTTATACAATATATTGTCATATATGGCACAATTTAAACAATATATGGTCAAATTTGGTACCACATCAACATTTTGAATACAATTCCATATATGGTTTAATTTGAATAATGTAAAACTGTATGACGCTATAAAAAATATTATCAGATATGTTACTTCATTAACAATATTTATAATACAGTGTCATATATTGTAATATATGTATATCATTCAATATATATTGATGTATGGTAATGGTACAATAATTCCAATATCAGTTGAGATACAATTTGTGGGTCCATATCAACAATTTGTTCACGTACATTTAACATATATATTTGTACATTTAAGTTATAATTTATAAACACTTTATAAAGTTAAATAGTTCCATAAACCTCGTCTAACTGTATAGAATGTTTATGAATATACGATTTAATATATAATAATTACAACTACAAATTGGTGCCATTATCTAAAATTTAATTTAATGTTAACTTATAATAAAATAAAAATGTATTTCCTAAAAATAAAAATATAGTGTTAATTAATGTTAATATACAACAGTTTAACATCCCAGACAGAAAAATATAATCGGCACAATGCTGGCAAACCGTTGGCGATGGTCGGTTATGCGTTGGCAGAACGTTGCATTAACTATCTTGGCAAAAAAATAGATTTCAAAAAACATTTTTGAAAAAATTTTGAAAACTTTTTTAATATTTGCTTTTAAAAACATGAAATTTAACCCAGTCCACCAGATTGTCAGCCAAGACCTCTACATTCTAATCTAACGAGACTTGTTATAGATGTGTGATAGCTACAAATTAAATGAATGATAAAAGCATTTCGAGCTAACTTATAAGCATCGAAAAAAGGTATTCCAGAAATTATTAAATGTATTTTAGAAAATTTTAATTGTATATCACAAAATATTATTTGCACTTCAGAAACTACAATATTACGCAAATTTAATTATTTATTTAGTTGTGTCCAGAAATAATGAAATCTATTTCAGAATTTCATAGCTAATAGAGAAAAATTTCTCAAATACATTTCATAATTTCGGAAATACGATTGATAATTTCTGAAATACAGTTTGATGATTTCTGAAATACAGTTGTGAATTTCGGAAATACAATTAATAATTTCTGAAACACAATTGATAAAACTGAACTTCAATTGACTAGTTCTGAAATACAATTCATAAATGTGAAAAATAATTGATGAGTTCTGAAACACAATTGATAAAACTAAAATTCAATTGATTATTTCTGAAATACAATTGATAAATCTTAAAACAATTAATACAATTGGAAATGGTGTAGAGCGTCAAAAAGATGTAAATAAAATTATTTTATTCAAAGATTTCAATTTAATAAAAAAATAAATATATAATTTTATAAAAAAATTTATAGAAAAATAATTTTAATTTTATAAAAAGAAATTCATTTTGTAAAAGAAATGCATATTGAACTTGTTACCTTCTGAGTTTAAACCTTATTTTAACAAAATATTGTAATTTTTATACAATCAGTGCTCTGCCAGTCTATTATTTTTTGAACAGTTGGCAATATATGTCTGGGATCTTATTTAATCCCAAATAAATGGAGATCTTACGTAGTACCCAAATATAATGGGGCATTTAATTTTATCTGTCATTTTTATGGATACTTTTAGATGTCAATCCCCAAATATATTGCTGTTTCTAATTCGATCTGCCATTTTAATACCGAAATAAATTGTTGGATCTAATTCGATCTGCCATTTTTCTGATAAATTTAGATCCAAGTTTATCCCCAAATATATTGCTGGATCTAATTTGATCTGCCATTTTTCGGTTAAATTTAGATCCAAGTTTATCCCCATATATATTGCTGGATCTAATTCGATTAGGAATTTTTCGGATAAATTTAGATCTAAGTTTATCCACATATATATTGCTGGATCTAATTCGATGTGCCATTTTTCGGATCAAATTAGATCTAAGTTTATCCCCAAATATATAGCTAGATCTAATTCGATCTGCCACTTTTTCGGATCAAATTAGATATACGTTTATCCACAAATATATTGCGGGATCTAATTTGATCTGCCAAAATTGAGATCAAATTAGATCTAAGTTTATCCCCAAATATATAGCTGGATCTAATTGGATCCGCCATTTTTCGGATCAAATTAGATCTAAAAATATCCGCAAATATATAGCTGGATCCGCCAATTTTCGGATCAAAATAGATCTAGGTTTATCCCCAAAGATATCACTGGACCTCCCAATTTTGAGATATAACTTGATCTTAGTTTATCCCCATATATACAATGGGATCTAATACGATATGATTGGATACACCCAATTTTGAGATCTAATTGGATCAGCTAGATATTACAGCAGATCTTAAACAATATCAAATTGGATATAATTAGATATTGCGCGAGATCAATTTTTTTTACTCGGGTATATAATTATACATGGTATCACTTAAAAAATATATAATTATATATGGTGACAGTTAAACTATATATTATCATATATGGTGCCATTTAAACAATGTATGGTCATATATGGTACCTCATTAACAAAATCTTTAATTCAGTTCCAGATATGATAATATATGGTACTATATATAGTGCGATATATATTTATATATGGTGCTATTTAAGCAATATATTATCATATACGGTGACATTTAAACCATATATTATCATATATGGTACCATTTAAACCATATATTATTATATATGGTGCCATTTAAACAATATATGGCCATATATGGTACCTCATGATGAACATTTTTAATACAGTTCCAGATGTGATAATATATGATACTATATATAGTGCCATATATATTTATACATGGTGTTATTTAAGTAATATATTACTATATATGGTGCCATTTAAACCATATATTATCATATATGGTGCCATTTCAACAATATATGCTCATATATGGTACCTGATGAACGACATTTTTAATACAGATGCAGATATGATAATATATGCTACCATATATAGTACCATATACTTTGATATATCGTATCATTTAAACAACCCGAGGAAAAATAGTTACATGAAGTCATATATGTGATTAAGTTATATCTGTATAAATATACAGTTTCATCCGAAGAATGGCCCGATATATTTTTATCAATTGTTTATCAATTTTTATCTAAATGTATCAGTTTACATCTGACCTGATTCAATTATGTGTTAATCAGATGAAATTGTATCAGATTTTTGATCTGATACAATTTTATCGGTTTGATCGTAATTGGTTCAATTTTATATAAATAAAATATAATTGTATCCGACATTTACCTTATACAATTGTATCAAAGTTTTAAACTGATATCAGGTCAAAATTGGGATATAACTATATAATTTTGTATACAAATATATCTATTTGGACCTAAACTGATACCATGTAATATAAACCAATAAAATTGTATCAAGTCAAAAATCTGATACAATTTCATCTGATTAACACAATTTAATCAGGTCAGATCTAAACTGATGCAATTAGATAATAACTGATACAAATAAGAACTGATACAATTTTATCAGGCCATTTTTCGGAACAAATGGTATATGGATGAATCTAAGTTATATATTACCATATAAAGCTCCATATTGGTACCATTTAAACAATATATTGTCATATATGGTGCCATCATATATGGTAACTCATCAGCAACTACAATATTAACTGTATTTCAGAAGCTATTAATTGTATTTCAGAAATTTTAAATGTATTTTAGAAATTATGGAATGTATTTCAGAAATTTATTAATTGTATTTCAGAAATAATCAAATCTATTTCAGAACTTGTTGATGGTTTATCATAGTTAATAGAGAAAAATTTCTAAATTACATTTCATAATTTCTGAAATACAATTGATAATTTCTGAAATACAGTTTGATAATTTCTGAAATACAGTTGTGAATTTCGGAAAAACAATTAATAAGTTCTGAAATACAATTGATAAAACTGAAATTCAATTGACTAGTTCTGAAATACAATTCATAAATCTGAAAAATAATTGATAAGTTCTGAAATACAATTGATAAAACTGAAATTCAATTGATTATTTCTGAAATACAATTGAAAAATCTTAAAAACAATTGATACAATTGGAAATGGTGTAGAGCGTTAAAAATATGTAAATAAAATTATTTTTTAAAAAAATTCAATTTAATAAAAAAAATATAATTTTATAAAAACATTTATAGAAAATAAAATTATAATTTTATAAAAAGAAATTCTTTTGAATGGGTGAAATGTTTTTAGTTGATCTGTTATTTTTAAGTAAATAAATGTTATTTTAGTTTGACTCAAGATCATAAATTAATATCACTTTCTGTTTAAATTATTTTCAAATCAAAGAAAGATGATACAATTTTTACAAGTAAATTATAAAGAATAAAAATTATTGAAAAAATTTCGATAAGACCAGCAAGGAGAATGCGCATTTTTATAAAAAAAAAAATGCATAGCCGTGAAAGGTATCGAACTCGAGACCTTCTGAGTTTAAACCTTATTTTAACAAAATATTGTAATTTTTATAAAATCAGTGCTCTTCCAGTGTATTATTTTTTGAACTATTGTCAATATCTGTCTGGGATCTTATTTAGTCCCAAATAAATGGAGATCTTACGTAGTACCCAAATATAATGCAGAATCTAATTTTAGCTGTCATTTTTCTGGATAGTTTTAGATGTCAATCTCCAAATATATTGCTGTTTCTAATTCGATCTGCAATTTATGGGATAAATTAAGATCCTACCAAATCCCCAAATATATCACTGGATTTAATTCGATCTGCAATTTATCGGAAAAGTTAAGATCTTACGCAATCCCGAAGTATATTACTGGATCTAATTTTATCTGTAATTTTTTGGATAAATTTAGATCTTACTTAATCCCCAAATATATTGCTGGATCTAATTTGATCTGCCAATTTTCTATTCAATTTATATCCAAGTTTATCCACAAATATATTGCTGGATCTAATTCGATCTGCCATTTTTCAGATAAATTTAGATTTAAGTTAATCCACAAATATATTGCTGGATCTAATTTGATCTGCCATTTTTCAGATCAATTTATATCTAAGTTTATCCACAAATATATTGCTGGATCTAATTCGATGTGCCATTTTTCGGATCAAATTAGATCTAAGTTTATCCCCAAATATATAGCTAGATCTAATTCGATCTGCCACTTTTTCGGATCAAATTAGATATACGTTTATCCACAAATATATTGCGGGATCTAATTTGATCTGCCAAAATTGAGATCAAATTAGATCTAAGTTTATCCCCAAATATATAGCTGGATCTAATTGGATCCGCCATTTTTCGGATCAAATTAGATCTAAAAATATCCGCAAATATATAGCTGGATCCGCCAATTTTCGGATCAAAATAGATCTAGGTTTATCCCCAAAGATATCACTGGACCTCCCAATTTTGAGATATAACTTGATCTTAGTTTATCCCCATATATACAATGGGATCTAATACGATATGATTGGATACACCCAATTTTGAGATCTAATTGGATCAGCTAGATATTACAGCAGATCTTAAACAATATCAAATTGGATATAATTATATATTGCGCGAGATCAATTTTTTTTACTCGGGAAATCGGGATTCATAAAATATACAAAACTTTTTCATCAAATTTAAGAAATTTTTCATTTACTTTGTGAAGAAAACTTCATTGGTTTACTGAAAAATTCCATAAAATCTCGTCCAGCAAAATTCCCTCTGTGTATTTATCTCAATATTTATAGTTTGAGAGTATTTGCGAATTGTATCTTTTATGAAAAATATTTCGGATTCTGAGGACTGTTTCATAATAAAATCTCCTAGAATTTCTATTAAAATTCTTAAGATTGTAACAGCAATTTATTACGATAACTTTTAGATTCTGAGAAATTCATCCCTAACATTCAAAAAGACTCTTTTATAGAAATATTACTCGAATGGTGAGGACTCTTCCGTAGAAAACCACTTAGATTTCCTGGATATTTATTTTAAAGAACTCGTTTAATTATGGCAACGTTACCGTATAAGAAATACTCCTGATTCTTAAAGTACATTTTTCTATATAAAATTCCTCTACGAATTGCTACATTGAATCAATGAAATTTCGCTGGAATTCGTTCATAGAAACTTTTCATTGATTTTATACAGTTTTTCATAAAGTTTTAATAGCAACTTCAAAATATTTATTAAAAATTTCATACGGCCATTAAAAAGGGGTTCATAAAAATTATAAAGCTTAAAATACGTCAGTAAAAAATCTATCTTAACCCCCGTTTTCAAATCGATTTGACTAATTTTTAACTCATTTTTAGTTGAAACACTGATTTATACAAAGATTTGAGTTATCTTCATTTAACACAATACTAAAAATCCTTAGCATTTATTTATTTATTTATTTATTTATTTAATTGATTCCATTTCCTGTACAACAAGACTGAGTCTTATATTTATAGTACAGGAGCGTATTACGTTACAAAAAAAATTATTTTCATATTATTAATTAATTATAAATTATTAACACAAACTTATTACAAATATAACAATATTGATAATCATAAAGAGAAAAAAATAAAAATTATTTGAAAAAATTAAATAAAAATATTTTGAAACTATTAGCATTGCTATTTACTTGTTGACTTAGTGGAAGATTATTCCAAAGACGAGCGGCATGTACATAAAATTGCCATTCAGACATTAGGAATTGATGTCGAGGTATTACAATATTTCGGTTTCGTGGCGATTGGAAAAAACGTATTTTGTCAAATAAATACCTGGGGGTTTGACTGTTTATTAATTTATGCAAGAACATCAGGGTGCGAATTTTTATCAGATTTTCGAAAGAGACTCCGTAAAGGTTATTTGAAACAGAGGAAACATGATCAAACCTTTTCAATCCATACACATATCTAATAATATTGTTAAATAAGACATTTAGTTTTCTATAGCTAACTGAATCACAGCTTCCAAATAATTCACAACCATACATCAGGGAGGGAATCAAGTACGTCTTGGCAAGTAATGCCCTAATTCTTAACGGGGTGAAATATTGTGTTGACCAGACAGCTCGTAGCTTTACATAGGTTTGACCAACCAGTGAATTGACATGATCAGTCCATGTCAAATTGCTATTGAAAATTATACCAAGATTCTTCGCTGTGTTTACAATTTCAATCTTCTCACCATTTAAAACAATATCCTCAGAAATCGAGGGAACTAAACTTTTCTTTCGTATTACAATGCATTTAGATTTACGCGGGTTCAGACAGAGTCCATTTGCAGAAGCCCAAAGGTAGATTCTGTTTAAGTCATCATTTAGATAAGCTATACCTGAAGCAATATTTTGAACTGGGCTACTTAAAGTTAGCTGCACGTCATCTGCGTATAAATGTACTTTACATTTAGTCAGTTGCTCTGGCAAATCATTTGCGTATAAGGAAAATAAAAGTGGACCTAAAATAGAACCTTGAGGCACCCCCTTAATAAGGGATAAGCTATCTGAATATACATTGTTTACAAACACCGATTGTGTGCGGTTCGAAAGATATGATGATATAAGTTTAGTAGATGTATCGTTAAATCTAAAAAAGTATTTCAGTTTTTTAATGAGTATATCATGGTCTACCGTATCGAAAGCCTTAGAATGGTCCAGAAGCACTAAAAAATTAATGTTCCCATTTTCCAGTCCTTGCCGTATATTCTCACTTACTTCCGCAAGAGCCGTAACGCAGCTATGATTCTGACGAAAACCAGATTGCATACTGTTAAGCAAATTATGATTATTGACATATGTAATCGTTTGTTTATACAAAAGTTTTTCTAAAACTTTCGATAGGAAACACAAGATGGCTATAGGTCTGTATTCTCCATTCGACTTAGGTAATGGCAAAATTTTTGCATGTTTCCAGTTTAACGGATACATACTTGACATTATAATAGTATTAAACAGATGAGTAACATACGGCAAAATCAAGGGCAAAAGTAATCTTATAAATTTTGGGTGTAAGTTATCACTACCCACTGCGTTTGATTTTATCAAAGAACATGTTGTAATAACGTCATATTGAGTAACGCAAGAAAATTGAAAATGTTCACCGATTATCTCATTATCAGTATCTAACGTGTCTGAGGAAAAATTAAAAAAAGTGGGATTTGCTTGGGTTACAGGGGTGTTAGTAAACGTTCTGTTAAGCATATTTGCATCCACTTGGCAGTCAATATTGTTGTTTGCATTGCCAATTCCTATTTCACGAATAGTGTTCCAAGTTTGTTGAGTATTGATTGCAGTACTAAATCGTTTGGAATAATATTCGGTTTTTGCAAATCTGATACGTTTATTAACATGTTTTCTGGCAGCGGAATATTGTATTTTAAGCTCGGAAGTTTTAAATCTTTTCCACCTGGCATATGCAAAATCTCTTTGGTGTATAGCATTCTCAACAGCATTTGAAAACCAGGGTTTTTGTTTAGGTGTTGTTTTCTTATGTTTCAGAGGTACAGTTAAGTCAAAAAGATGTTGAATATTGTGCTCCAAAAATAAAGATTGCTCATCAACGGAGGACATAAAATAGATGTCACTCCAGGCAATGTAAGAGGAATATTCATATAAACGATTAAAATCTAGGTGTTTAAAGTCACGATAACTGAAACACTGTTTAGCTTGTTGAACTTGAAAGTTATAAGTTAGAAAAATAAGGTCATGCTTAGAAAAACATGGCGCAGATATCTGATCATACAAAATTACGTTAGCTGTGTTAGACACAAGGAAAAGGTCAGCATTTTAACTAATTTTGAGTGTTCATTTTTTAAATTATTTGTAACTAATTTTTAAGAAATCATTCGTTATATTTTACATAATTTATTGTTAAAATATAATGTTTTCGTGTTTTTGTTATTACCCGGTAAATGGTCCCATCAATATATCCTAAGTTTTAAAAATAGCGCTATTTCTTTTCTTCCCGATTTTTTAAAATGGCCCACATCTCTAAAACTAAGAGAGATAGAGAACAATTGATAAAAATTTCGACTACCCCTAACCATATAATACCCCGGTGAAAAGGGGGTATTATATGGTTTCAAAAATGGAACTTGGTGGGGCCTTGTGCCCTCGCAATTTTTTTTATTAAAATTGCCCATATCTTGAAAACTAAGCGAGATAGAGCTAAACGGACAAAATATTTGCTCCATGGGAGTGTTTTTACATGCCCGTAGAGGTTATGGACTAGGCCCAGGGAGGGCCCCAAAACCCTAAATTTTACCAAATTTTACGACTCAGTACAACTGCAAATTAAATTGTAGTTTTACTAATTTTTACTTAAATTTAGAATTGTTAAATTTAACAAAAATGTTTTAAAATCAACAAATTTTATTTTAAGCCAAGAAACAGGAATAAATTTTGTTAAAGTAACAAATTTTTTATTCAGCAAACAGACATTATTTTGAGTGTATAATTTAAGAAATTTTTCCTCCACTTCAAGAACACACTAGCTTTGAGCACCATGAAATTCATTAAAGATCTGAAGTACATAACGTTTGGATTAACGGTATTCAGATTGTCGATTGGATTGGTTTCTGCAACGAGCATATAATTTAAAAGAGGTACCAACTCTCCCTACCTCTGTTAAGTCATTCTCTTCTTAATTTGTATCGAAAAATTCAGCCATAAGAATTACACACGTCGCAAAAGCTAACATTTTCGATACAAATTGTCAATATTCGAAAGAGGCGATGAAAACCGCCTGGTTTCTGTATATAATAGATTTTTTTTAAAAGTAAATTTCGTGTTTCATGTGAAACAACTGTTATGCTCCATATAAACAGAATTATTGTTCACAATAATCAATTTCTTGTAAAAATTTGGGTAGAATTTTTTTTAGCAAATTATAATCATAAAAAATTATGATTATATTTTGAAGTTTTAGTATACATACGATAGTTTTGAAGGAGAAACAATTGTGGAGTCTGCAAAATGAGAGTCCCTACCTAAAACAATTGATTTGCGAAAACGTTTCCTTAACGAATTTTTTAAAAGTTTCTTATATGAAGCTCAGTAATTTGTTTCGATTTTACATATAAACGAAATGTTTTTGACGAGAAAGTGTTTCATATGAAAATTGTGTATCATTTGTTTTTCAGCAAATTTAATATATAAGACTGTTATTTATCTGCCCATGTGAAAATCGAAATATATATGAGCATACATGATCATACATTGGCTCGTATGTGATCATGCATGGGCATACATAGTCATATACGTTCATGCATAGTTCAATGTATGACCATACATGATCTCATATATTTCCATATACCTTTGGATCCGAAATTTGAGGGTATATGCAGGTATATGGCCATATATGATCATATATGAGCATGCATGAATCATATGTGAGCATATATGGTCATATATGAACATGTACGGTCATATACCCTCAAATTTCGGATCCAAAGATATATGGAAATATATGAGAGCATGTATGGTCATACATTGAACTATGCATGTACGTATATGGCAATGTATGCCCATGCATGATCATATACAAGTCAATGTATGATCATGTGTGTTCATATATATTTCGATTTTCACATGGGTGGTGAAAAATTGACGTTTAGTGTTTGTTGTAATAACACCTTTATAAAATAAAAAATGTTTTCATTCACAATTCATATAACCATTTGAGGCCTTTAAAGTTGAAGTTCGAGTGAAGTTTTTTCAAGGGAAAAAAAGAAAACATTTCTAAGGTTCCTGCAAAAAAGTAGTTTTTGAAGCTTTCGCCCTAAATATAGAATCTTTGATTTTTACAACTATATAATCTTCTATAAAAAAAATGTCCTTACGAAAAACAATATCACAATTGATTTTTAATTAAATTTAATTCTTAAAAAGATTCTTTTTATAATTTGATAAAATTTTCATAAAAAAACTTCTCAAACAAAAAATATCCCAAATATTCTTTAGGAAAATTTGCATAATCGTATTCATTTGTAGTTTTTTTCTTAAAAAAAAAATTGCCAGAAAAAAAATTAACTTGAGTACTTTGTTATTTGTGTATTACTCTTCTCGTATTTGATTAATTATTTTGTATTTTTTTTAGGATCTGATAAATTTGAGTAAAAGGGAGATTTTTTTTTTTAATTGCTTTAAGTAGAACAGTTTTGGCTTTCGGAAAAATTTTGTTTCTATCTTGCTTCCTGTTTTAATTTTTTTTTCCTTTTTCTCTTTTTTCTTTTCCCCATTTTTCCTTTCCCTTTTTACTTTTCTTTGCCCTTTTTTTCATTTTCGATTTCGGTCTGGGGGGGGGGGGGGAATTTCCCATTCCCCCCTTGAAACCACGCATGGTTAAATCTTATTCGCAGAGAAGACAAAATTACTATTTTTGCCTTTTATGCTTTTTATTGCTTGTTTCACTCATATTTGCTTTTTTTTATTTTCCATTTTTTAGCTTCAAAATAGCTTTTTCTTAAGATTTTTGAGCTTTGAATTGCTTTTTTAAGACCCGAGTAAAAATGTTTGTATATAATAATATATACCTAATTGTATATAGGTATACATTTGACTTTGTACGCCATTGTATATAACCGTGCATAATTACATATTTAATTTTTTCTTTCTCAAAAAAATTTAATATGATGTCATATTTAGTTCGATCTTACTACATATCGATCAATATGTAATTGTATACTGCATTTACAATTAGATAAGGTTAATCCAATTATAGATGACGTTATACATGGTTTTGCAATAGGTACTTGACAACTTTGAATTTAATTTGTGAACGCACTATTTCAATGATCATCTAACTGTTACTTTCCTTTTTTCAGTAAACTCAACATTCATCACGAACGAACAACGTATGCAAATTATAAAAATGTAAAATTCGGAGTCGGTGACCGCAACTTTAAGAGCGTTAACTCCAATTTTCGGTCGTTATTTTCGCCCTAGTAGACAAGCAACAACAACTTTAGTGCAAAAATTTGAGTCTACATACTCATTGTGTGATGTTGACGTGCCAGTGAGACAACGGGTTGGTCGAAGTGACGAAAATATCGCTGCCGTTCAGGCGTCCGTAGCAAATGATCCAAATCAATCGATTCCGCGGCGTGGATAAAATTATAAATTACCCGAGTCAGAGTCACACTAGAAAATTTGTCAATTTGCTTTTGGATATAATTATATATTACATAAAACACTAGGCAAATTTTTAATCTCATTTTGAATATACCCAGGTGGAAAAATACGATAGTGAAAACGTTTTAAAAGCATTTTAAAAGGTGGTATAAGCGTTTTCAGAATATACCGATTTACAGGTTTAAAGCGTTTTGACATCGCCCCAAATGATAACCATGATTTACTGTGTGAGGGTGGTATTTTATAACGTTTTCAAAGCGTTGCAAAAAACTTTAAAATGCTTTTTTAACCGTCAAACTAGCGTATGTAAAACATTCTGCTTTACAATTTTAGAGCGTATGAAAACGACCCAAATGATAACCATGATTTATGGTCTCAGGGTGGTATTTTATATCGTTGTCAAACCGCACAGTGGTTTGAAACAAAAAAAAAGTGGTAATAAATCTGTATCTCCTAAACTATAAGTCCGATTGCATCAGTATGTATGAGGTTATTGTTAAGGAGGACCCAGCCTTTCTGGATTTTGGATTCGTGGTTACCCTGTGTTATCACAGGGTGACTTATTGGGCGTCAAAGTAGACCACCTCAAAAGTAAACTAGCTTTTCGACCGTGTAGATCTTTCAATTATTGCCCAATATGGTTGATTTTTCAATATATTGGAATGAGCTTGGAGAATCGAAGAAAAAACATGCTTACTTTACTATAATAACTGTTATGGGTTTTAAGTGATTTCATTTCAAAAATAAAAATACTCATTTTTCTCTTCGACTTTTTTTAGTTTTTGGCCGAATGTGAATTCGATATTATAACGATAATGTTTTAGAAAATACTGATGTATAGGCAACAGTTTAGTAAATGAAACTGTGAAAACCTTTTTTAAGTATCTCGAACCATTTAGTGTTGAGAAACTTCCAAAGTCAAACATTTTTCGCTTATCGAAATTTTTTTCAAAAGATGCTATCAATTTTTCACTTTTAACTGAGAAGTTATTTAATAAAAGTTAATGTTTTATTATATATTCGTACAGAATGGGGTTCCACAGCATTGACCGAAATTGATCTAATTTTTATGAGAATTTTTGAGTTTTCGATCATATAAGAAAAAAGTCACGCCGATTTTGCTACTTTCTGAAATACAGTTATATAGCGCCATACATTCTGTTTAGATTCCAAAAATAAAAAGTAGCGCCAATTCATAAACGAATCCAGAAAACATTATTTTATAAAAAATGGCTAATTTCCATACACCATAATTTTAATTGCAAAAAAAGGATAGTTCGTTTTATTTTTTTAAAATTATTTTAATTGTTTTACATGAACAATAAAATAGTTTTTATTGCTGCAAAATATCATTCACGTACCTTGGATAGTTTTTAAGATATTGAAAGTCAACTTTCAAAGATGATTTTGTAAAAAATACACTTTTTAGTTTTTTCGTAGATTTTTCCCAGAAGTGTTTAAGGTTTTTTTTGAATGTTACTTAAACATTAACAGTACAATAATCTACACATGTTTTCCTTTTCATTGATGTATTAAACGTATATAAAAAGTATTGATAACAGGTAAAATTATTGCATTTAAAACACACACCTCAGTTCAAAAAATATAACCACATGCAAATATTGTGCCAACATTCACTTTCTTGTTTTTTAGTTTTTTCTTAGATTTTTCCCAGAAGTGTTTAAGGTTTTTTTGAATGATACTAAAAAATTAACACTACAATAAACTAGACATATTTTTCTTTTTATTCATGTATTAAAGGTATATACAAAATATTGGTAACAGGTACAATTATTGCATTCAAAACATATACCCCAGTGAAAAAAAACATTTTTCATTTTCGGACAGGTACAATTATTGCATTCAAAACATACACCCCATGTAAAAAAAAATTTTTTCAACATGGGACAAATATTTTACAGGTGCATATTATAAAGTATAATATTAATAACTAATGATTGATTATTTACTCTCAGGATATTTTGCGCAACCCTTTTGTTAGAAATAGCTTAATACGTGACTAAATTTTTACCTGTTGAGAATTATTATTCAATACATAAGCCGCGATATTGTTTAAATAGTTGACATATTAAGCATAATCTATCATGGAGATAACATTAAAATATTATTCCTTGTGCGAGGTCATTTGGCAAAATCTCGGAGATATATCCTTATGTGCGGGAAAAATAGCAAAACTTTTTTTTACTATCCATCACACGTATGGTTCAAATATTACATCTGAGGGAAATTGAAAATTTTTGTAAAAGTTATCAAAAGAAATACGAAGCTAAGATGTCAAAGACACGGTTTAAGGAGAAATATAATGATTGGTTAAATATGGAGCTCAATGTAGAGATCGGCAGAAAGAAATTTAGTCGGCCAAAAAAGGATTACGAAAATGTTCAAAAAAAAAAAAAAAAATAAGAGAAGAAGAAGTCGTTTAAAATTTTTCTTCGAACTAAATAAAGGATTCCTTCAAAGCAGTTTTAATACAAATACAACCAAAAAAAGCTGGAAAAATTGTAGACGAATTACTAACGTATGGTGCAAAGTATTTCAACTCCAAAATCATCAAAATCTTTCACAGAAGAAGATGCGTTAGCTCTAATACGAAGCTTAGGATTATCGAGAAACAAGTATGGTATATTGAGAAAAGCACTCCAGGAAAGAGGATACAATATTTTACCAAACAGTCAGTCAATTAAAGAAACGGAAAACAAAATTGTGCCATCACCAGTAGAAGTAAACTCTAAAAGTGGCAGTGTTAAACTTTCCCATTACTAGATAAAACAGCATCGAGAATTATTTCTAATTTTAGTAAGGAAGACTTAGAAAAATGCCACAATTCTGAATTAACGTTGATATGTAAATGGGGCTGCGATGGAAAGTCTGGATTTACTGAATACAAACAACAAACTACACGCAATGAAGAAGTTAATTATTCAAGTGCTTTTATGACATCCCAGTGTAGAAAATCATTACCAGATATGTGGTTATGTAACTACATACTTGGTAATGGTAACTAGTTACTTTTGTTATTACATTTCTTATTACCTTTATATGGCGATGTCGCGAAAAATAATGAGTTGTCGTTACACACCAGCATACGAAAAATCAAAAAATATATCGTTACCTATGTGCTTACCAGTACTAACAAAAATAATGAGTCTAAAAATAGATTTTCTAAAAAATAAATTATATAAAAAAAAATATTTTTTATTGTTTTTTTTTTTTTTTTAAATAAAATTTGCTGATGCGGGAATCGAACCTGGGTCTACAGATTGGCAGTCAACAGCTCTACCATCTGAGCTATATCGACATGTAATATTTAATAGATAAAAACACAATTGACCTGCTGCACACAAGTAGCTTACTCGCCAACATACAAAAAATCAAAAAATATGTGGTTAGATATATCCTTACCAGTGTTTAAAAAATATTGAATCTAAAAATAGATTTCAAAAAATTTTCAAAAAAATATAAAAAATTATTTTCTATTTGAAATAATGATAAAAATAAGTTATTATCAGCAACTCATTATTATATGTTTTAAAATAATACAGAAGGTAAGTGGGTGTCATTACTGGAAGTCCAAAAAATAATGATATGTCATTACCGTTTCTACACTGGGATCTTTGGTATCGCTGAGAATGCGGTTATTTAAGGAAGACACTTCCCATCAACTTCCTCCGCATTAAATAAGAATTACGAAGAGTTATGGACAAATTTTACACCAGGTTATAAATTTTTATGTCGGCCAGTGCGTTTTGAGTATGTCAAGGAAACTGTAAGCTCAACAAAAAACCTAGTGAAGAAAATAGAGTTAGAAATTTCCAACTTATCTCCTTTGTACGTGGAAATAAATGCATGTATCCTAATGATTTCATTTCAACTAATATTTACGATGATTGATGGGAAAGTAGCCAATGCCGTCACAGATACCGCATCCACCTGGAAGTGTAATATATGCGCAAAGAAAAGGTCAGAGTTTCACAAAATAGTCAATGAAACTGTCGTTAATGAAGAAGCTTTGAAATTTGGAATATCTCCTCTTCATGCAAGGATACGATTTATGGAATATTGTTTACATTTAGCATATGATATAAAATATCGGCAAATTCCAGGAAATAAAAATAAAAGTGTAAAAAAGAACACAGATCTGCAAAACATGCGATCGGAGGAAAAGAAACGAATTCAAAATGAATTTAAGCAACAGTTGGGTCTAATGGTGGATAAACCTCTTCACGGTTATAGAAGCTCTAATTATGGAAACACAGCCAGGCGTTTTTTTTTTTGAAGATCCTGAGACAACATCTGAAATAACAGGTCTTTACGATACTTTAATCAAACATTTTAAAATATTGTTAGCGGTGATTAATAGCAAAAAAATCGTATAAATTCTGATTAATTCCATATTTTTGCTAATGAAACAAAATCATTATTAAGTAGCTTGTATTATTGGCGACCAATAACACCAACCGTACACAAAATATTATCCCATGGAAAAACAATAATAGAAAATAGTATCATTCCTTTAGGAGAGCTAACAGAAGAAGCGCAGGAAGCTAGCAACAGCAACGTTAAACACTATTGGAAATTTAACACACGAAAACATTCAAAAACTGTCCAAAATTCTGATCTAATGCACCACTTATATCTTCAGATCCAGTAATTTATTCTATTAGAACGAAATGGCTGCCAAAAATAAGTTTAGAAGATGATTCCGAAGCCAAAGAAATTAAAAATATGTTAACTTTTGACACTTCGGACTATTTTATACCAAATTTTTAGTATTTAATTTATTAAAAAATGTAAATATTGTTAATGGAAAAATAATAAATGCAATAATTGTACCTCTTACCAATATTTTTTATATACGTTTAATTCATCAATGGAAAGGGAAATATGTCTAGTTTATTGTAGTTTTAATTTTTTTAGTAATATTCAAAAAAACCTTAAACACTTCTGAGAAAAATCTAAGAAAAAACTAAAAAACAAGAAAGTGAATGTTTGCACAATATTTGCATGTGGTTATAGTTTTTGAACTGAGGTGTGTGTTTTAAATGCAATAATTTTACCTGTTATCAATACTTTTTTATACGCTTAATACATCAATGAAAAGGAAAACATGTGTAGTTTATTCTACTGTTAATGTTTAAGTAACATTCAAAAAAACCTTAAACACTTCTGGGAAAAATCTACGAAAAAACTAAAAAGTGTATTTTTTACAAAATCATCTTTGAAAGTTGACTTTCAATATCTTAAAAACTCTTCAAGGTACGTGAATGATTTTTTGCAGCAATAAAGACTATTTTATTGTTCATGTAAAACAATTAAAATAATTAAAAAAAATAAACCGAACTATCCTTTTTTGCAATTAAAATTATGGTGTGTGGAAATTTGACATTTTTTATAAAATCTTGTTTTCTGGATTCGTTTATGAATTGGCGCTAATTTTTAATTTTGAAATCTAATCTAAACGGAATATATGGCGCTATATAACTGTATTTCAGAAAGTAGCAAATTCGGCGTGACGTTTTTGTTATATGATCGAAAACTCAAAAATTCTCATATAAAGTAGATCAATTTCGGTCAATGCTTTACGTAGGGTGAATGTTGTACCCCATTCTCTACGAATATATAATTAAACATTAACTTTTATTAAATAACTTCTCAGTAAAAAGTGAAAAATTTATAGCATCTTTTGAAAAAAATTTCGATCAGCGAAAAATGTTTGATTTTGAAAATTTCTCAACACTAAATGGTTCGAGATACTTAAAAAAGGTTTTCACAGTTTCATTTAGTAAACTGTTGCCTATACGTCAGTATTTTTTAAAAAAAATATCGTTATAATATCGAATTCACAATCGGCCAAAAACTAAAAAAAGTCGAAGAGAAAAATGAGTTTTTTTATTTCTGAAATGAAAGAACTTAAAACCCATAACAGTTATTATAGTAAAGTAAGCATGCCTTTTCTTCGTTTCTCCAAGCTCATTCCAAAACATAAAAAATTAACCATATTGGGCAATAATTAAAAGATCTGCACGCTCCAAAAGCTATTTTACTTTTGAGGTGGTCTATTTTGACGCCCAATAAGTCACCCTGTGATAACACAGAGTAACCAATCGGTCTTATAGTTTAGAAGATACAGATTTATTACCACTTTTGTTTGTTTCAAACCACTGTGAACCGTTAGAAAAATAAATTTTAAAGTACTTTCTCGACAGTCTATAAACTTTATTACAACATACCAATTTTTACCTTGTTAAATCGTTAGAAAATAAGGGATAATAAAGGAATAATTTTTTAAAACAATTTTATATACTATATGAACATTTTTAATAAATTATAGTTTACAATATATTTACCTTAACAATTATTTTACCTTAACAACAAATATTGTTCTTTATTTTATCTAAAAGAAATTTAATTCTTAACTTTAAGGCACGCTAACAACGTAGCGGGCTTCGGGCGAAGAATTAAATTTCTTTTAGATAAAATAAAACACAATATTTGTTGTTAAGGTAAAATAATTGTTAAGGTAATAATATTGTAATGTTTAAGTACAAATACTATTTTTTGACTCTTCATTTTTATATAAATAAATCATTTAGTATACCAACACGTGAGCATTTAACAATTAATTGTCTGTTGTTCAAGCCATCGGCGTAGATAGGTCGTATTTGTGGTTGGTTCTCTTTTTTATTTAAAGTACAGTTTTTATAATAAAAGCCTTCACCCAGCCTCCACAAATAAATAATTCTGACACAACAATGGGTTTAAATAAATATTTGATCACTTTTTCTCATGAAAATAGATTGTTAGTAATGAATCCATTATAAATTGCAATATACGTGTGTATGTCAAGATAATTTGGTAAAGTGCGAACTTAGGTAGATAGACCCGTAAGAAGTTTTGTTCATTTATGTTTTGAATGAAAATAAATAACGTAAAGCAGGGTTGGAAAGCATTTTATAATATTAAAGATAGCGGGCAAAGCCCGCTATAGTTGTTACCGTGCCTTAAAGTTTTTTTAATTTCAGTTTATGTAACGGTAGACCTGGCAATTCAAGCAAATTCGGAAATTCAGTTGGAAAATTTACTGCGTCGGTTTCTTCCACCGGTGCTTCGTTACCTGCAGTTTAAATATCAGAATATATGAGTTCTATTCCTTTTCTAAGGTTTTTTCTCTTTTAGAAAATTTATTTAACTTTTTGGAGAGTATGTTTCAATGCTACATAAGTTTCATATTCCGTGGATAGTGTTTGAACAGGTAATTATAAGGGGTTCTTCACCCCTTTTTGTTCCTTCCAGTAAAAATTCTAAATATGTATATATAATCTTGCCTCAATCGCATGCGAAATTTCAAGTATAAAAATTGGGGAGTTTGAGTCATTCAAATTCATTCCATTTTGTTTAACAATTTTAGTGTTCCAATGCAACTCCTTCCAAGATTTCTTTTCGTTCACCATTCCATTGCATTTCGTTCCCATTATCTGTTATTCCAATTCCACTCGTTCCCCGTTTCATTCCGTTTCGTTCCTACTGTCTTGTGTATCGATATTGATATCAGTCGCTTCTATTTCCTTTCCATTTCTTTGCACTTGCTCCGTTCCATTCCTCTTTTAACTGCAGTGTTTCAATTCCACTCGTTTCCTATTATTTTGCCATCTCGCTCCTCATTCCATTTCGTTCTATAGTCCATTCCATTTCGTTCCCTCTTCCAATCCATTTCCATTGTCTATAATTGCAATTCCACTCGTTCAACGTTTATATCCATTTCGTTCCACTTGTGTAGTATTACAATTCCACTCGTTTCCTATTTAGTTTCTTAATTTTAGTGTTCCATATACACTTGTTTTTTAAGTTTTAGGTTTCTAGCTAAAGACGCAGACGTTAAGGGGTGGGGGGCAATTTTCCTCTTTTGAACCACCATTTTTACCACGTTCCTGTCCAAAGTCCTAAAAATGCCTTGTCGATAAGTTGGCCCATACTCCAAGGAAAACATATTATAGATTATAGGTTTCTAGCCGAACGGTTCGGTTAGCCCATCAAGGGGGAGAATTATTCCGTTTTTACCCCTCCCGGTAGGAATTTCCAAAAATTCCGTCTTAGAGGACGTCTGCGTTGGAGGAGGAACCTACTACATACATAAATTTAGGTCTCTATATCCAACAGTTTGGCCAGGCCGTCAAGAGGGAAGTTTTTTTCCTTTTTACCCCTCACGGTATGAATTTCCAAAACTTCCGTCTTAGGGGACATCTACGTTGGAGAAGGAACCCAAATACCGAATTTAAGCTCCCTAGTTCCAGAAGTTTGGCTAGGCCGTTAAGGAGGAGACTTTTCCTGTTTTTGACCCTACCTGTGGAAATGTCCAAAAATCTTATCTTAGCGGATGTCTACAATAGAGGTGGAACTTTAATACCAAATTTCAACTTCCTACCTCCATCGGTTTGGTCAGGCCTTTAAGCGGCACTTTTCGCTTCATTAATCCCCATTTTTGCAATGTCCCTGTCCAAGATTCCAAAAAGCACCTTCCCGATAAGTGAGCCCATACTCCGAGGAACATATGTTTTACATTTCAGGTTTCTAGCCAACTTTTACTATTTGTGAATCTCTCGGTAGTAATTTCCGAAAATCCATCGACAGGGAATTTCAGCTTCCTAGTTCCAGCAGTTTGAGCAGGCTGTCAAGGGGGACACTTTTTCTTTTTTTGTCCCTCCCGATTGGAATTAGGCTGGAAGAGGAACCTAAGTACCGAATTTCAGCTTCCTAGTTCCAGCAGTATTGGCAGGTCGTTAAGGGGCCACTTTCCCTTTTTGAGCCCCCATTTTATAACGGCCCTGTCCAGGGCCCACATTTTAAATTTCAGGTTTCTAGCCGAAGGGGTTTTTGCAGGCCAGCAATGGGAGGCTTTTCTTCTTTTTGCCCCTCCCTTTAGGAATTTACAAAAAATCCATCTTCGCGGCTATCTGCGATGGATGAGGAACATTCATACCAAATTTCAACTTCATTGCTTCAGCGGTTTGGGCAGGCCGTTATTGGGGACATTTTTGCCTTGCAACCACCATTTTTACTATGTTCCTGTTCCAAAATAGAAAAATTACGTAGGAAATTCCAAAAATACAAACTTAGTCGATGTCTACTACAGTGGAGGAACCTTTATACCAAATTTCTACTTCTTACCTCCAGTGGTTTGGGCCGGCACTTTTCCAATTTGTGAGACTGTTTATGGGCAGACTTTTCCCCTTTTTGCCCGTTCCGGTAGGAATTTCCAAATATCCCGGCTTAGCGCACGTCTATGCCGAATATCAAGAAACCTTGTTTTAGTGGAGATATCCGTGGGGGGAGGAAAAAAAGGACTTTTTTTGAAATTATATTTTTTTAAATGGACTTTTTGGAAAAAGCGAAATTTTTTTGGAAAAAGATACTTTGTTTCTACAAAGTACTTTATTTGTACTTTTTTTGAAAAAGGTATTTTTTTGGAAAAATGTATTTTTTTTGGAAAAAGCTACTTTTTTGGAAAAGGTACTTTTTTTGGAAAAAGGTACATTTTTTTAGAAAAAGGTACTTTTTTGGAAACAGGTAGTTCTTTTGGAAAAAATTTACTTTTTTCGGAAAAAAGTACTTTTTTGAAAAAGGTACTTTTTCTGAAAAAATTTTCTTCATTTGTTCAATATTTATGCAAAATATTTAAGTGCCTATTCATAATAATTTGAAAAACCTTATAACACATTTATAAAATCAATTTTGTATGGAAAATTTGTCTTGTCACTTAAAAATTTTGAAAGTGATTATGCATATGACCCTTAATGATTGATACCCTCCATTAGGTAGGGCTTATTCACTTTGTCATTGCTATGACTATATTAGTGGACTATTATTATCAAAATAGTTTATTTGGCAAAATGTATTTCTTTTTTGAAAAAGGTACTTTTTTTGGAAAAGGTACTCTTTTTGAAAAAGGTATTTTTTTAAAAAAACTTATGTTTTTTGGAAAAGGTACTTGTTTTGGAAAAAGGTACTTTTTTCTGAAAAAGGTATTTTTTTTGGAAAACGGTACATTTTTTGGAAAACGTTACTTTTTTGGAAAAAGGTACTTTTTTGGAAAAAGGTACTTTTTTTGGAAAAAGGTACTTTTTTGGAGAAAGGTTCTCTTTTGGAAAAAGGTACTTTTTTTTATCCCCTTTTTGCCCCTCCCGATAAGAGTTTCCAAAAATGCCGTCTCAACGGACGTCTACACCAGTCGAGGAACCTACATACCAAATTTCAACTTCAAAGCTCCAGCAGTTTGAGCAGGCAGTCAAGGGGGAGACTTTTTTCCCTTTTTGCCCCTCCCTGTAAAAATTACCCAAAATCCCGTCTTGGTAGATGTCAACGATAGTTGAGGAACCTTTATACCAAATTTCAACTTCCTATCTCCAGCGGTTTGGGCAGGCCGAAAAAAGTTAGCCCCTACTCCAAGGAGCACATAACTTAAATTTCAGCTTTCTAGCCAAAGGGGTTTAGGCAGGCCGTCAAGGGGGAGACTTTCCCCCTTTTTGCCCGATCCGGTAGGAATTTCCAAAAATCCCGTCTTAGCGGACGTCTACGCCGAAGGAGGAAGCTACATACCAAATTTCAACTTCCTAGCTTCAGCGGTTTGGGCTGGACGATGTTGAGTCAGTCAGTCAGTCAGTCAGTCACGTCATTCTTTTATATATAGAGATTGATTTTAAATTAAAATTTATTGTAAAGTTATGAAAAATACACTTAAATTGATAAACTTAAACATAAAAACTATTTTATTGAGGCTTTTGAATTATTTTAAATATTACACAGAAAAAAATGCTTGTATTGTTGGGTTATTTTCAACTAAAATTTTATTATTATAACCAGAGAAACCAAAAATATGCAGTATCATGTTTTTTCCTGCGCATTGTATTGACAAATGGATAAGGTATTTATACGTTTCAGAAGATTTTAAGAAATATAGCATCGATTCGTTAGAGCATATTTTTGCATATTTTAGCCTTAAGAGCATATTTTTACATATTTTTGCTTTAAGATCATATTTTAGCATAAGAGCATATTTTTAGAGCATTTTTTATATTTTTTTATAATAAGACTTTTTTAAGTGTTCTTTCTTTTTTATGGGTATTTTTTTTTTATTTTTAATTTTTTTAAGTGTAGTTTTTTGGGATATTTGTTTTGGTTTTGTTTTCTTGTGAATTTGAAATGTCTGGTAACTCTGCTTAAAACAACAAATTATTAAATAGGGGAAGTACATATTAAAAATCTCTTTACTTTCTGGAGAATGTTTTTATTTTTTTAAAGCCAAATCAAATAAAGGTGTAATATTTCAAGTGATAATATTTATTTTCTTGACCTCTTAATAAAAAATAATTTGTAAGTATTCTAAAATCCAAGCAATTTTATTATTTTGTTAACAAGTTTTATTTTTTTTAGAAAATGCTAAAACCTAAGACATCTCAGACATCAAAATTAAGAAACTTCGTTAAAGATTTTCCGGACTTTAAAACTGATGGGACAGTTCTTTTCTGTACTGTTTGCAACAAATCTATAACAGCAGATAGGGTGTTTTTAGTAAAACAGCACATAGAAAGTACAAAACATTGTTTATTAAAAGAAAGAAAATTACAAAAAGAAAATTCTCAATTATTTCTTGCTGAATCTACAAAAGTTTCAAAGGATTCCCAATTTCAGGAGAAATTGTGCGCTGCATTTGTTGCAGCAGACATTCCTTTGTTTAAAATTCGAAATGAAAATTTACGAACATTTCTTGAAGAATTTACGGAATTTAAAGTTCCATCAGAATCAACACTTCGGACTAAATATGTTGAAAATCTTTACAACAACTGCATTGAAAAAATAATTAAATTCGTTAAAAATCAGTATCTATGGATTTCAATTGATGAAACGACTGATGTAACAGGAAGAAACGTCGCAAACGTAATCATCGGGATTCTAAGCAATGACAAAGAAATTGCAAGCAAAAAATTTTTATTAAATGCCGCAGTACTAGAAAAAACAAATCATTCCACAATTGCTAGACTTTTTGACGACTCTATTAAAATATTGGGAGATAGTATAAATAAAAATTCGATTTTACTCTTTGTGACGGATGCTGCTCCCTACATGATAAAAGCAGCGAAGGCTATTGAAGTATTTTATCCTAAGTTAACCCATATAACATGTGTGGTGCATGGCCTTCATCGAGTGTGTGAACGCATACGAGATTCATATGAAAGTGTAAATTCTGTAATTCCAAACGTAAAAAAAGTATTTTTAAAAGCTCTATGTAGAATTGATGTTTTTAGAGAAATTCATCCGGATTTAGCACTGCCTCCTGAGCCAATTATAACTCGATGGGGAACTTGGCTTGAGGCAGTTAACTATTATGCAAATAATTATGAAAAAATTTTACAAGTAATTGAAGCTTTAAGTAGTGAAAACGCTTTATCTATTGAAATTGCTAAAAATACTTTACGAAGTTCTAAAACAAAGGCTGATTTAGTTTTTATTTCATCTAATTATGGATTAATTGTGAAGTCTATTAAGAAACTACAGACATCTGGACCTACCCTTCATGAGCAAATACAGGTAGTTTTAGATGCGGTTAAAGAAATAAATAATGTTCCGAATTGCGATACTTCTAAAAGTATTCAGCTTAAGCTTAAGCAAGTTATAGATAAAAATAATGGCTTTGAAGTTATTAAAAATATTTGTGGAGTATTAAGTGGTTCTACAAAAACTACGTCTTTAAAATATAGTGTAGAAGAAATATTAGCGTTTAAATTTGCTCCTATCACATCTGTAGATGTGGAAAGAAGTTTTTCGATGTACAAAAATATGCTTAGAAATAATAGACAAAGATTTTTATTTGACAACTTAAGCCATTACTTTGTAATTTACTGTAACAACAACTTTGATTAAATGACTTAAATTAATATAAATGTTTAAATTTCCATTTTAAATTCTGAATTTCAACTGATAGAATTTTAAATTAAAAAAAAAACCTTAAAAAACAAAATTTATTAAATTTTTTTTAAGATTTTTTAATTAATTCAATTAATTCCAACCTATTTCATAAAGTTTTCTTTTAATTCCAAGTGCTTTTGTTAAACTACATTTCAAATTGTATTTAAAATATTTTTCATAAGCGCTGTTCAGAGTCTTACTGCCAGCCCTGGTAAAAGAGTAATTTTTCAAATAATTAGGTTGTACAAAAGGGGTGTGGTATCTATTGATCGTTGTATCGTCCTAATAAACAACAGAGTTGTTACAATTTTTATTTTATTTTAACAATGATTTTCTGTTGGATTTTCTGCCCGTTAGCACGCTTAAACATAGGACACTAAACATACGTAAAAATGTTGTAACGCGCTGTTCTTAAATGTTGTATTTTTTCGATTTAAATTTTAACAACTCTGTTTTTTGTTAGGAAGATAGAACGATACAACAAATAGCACACCCATTGTGAATAACCTTAATATATGTATTTTGAATTTTTTTAAGTGCTCCTTTGCCAGCAGTACCAGGGTTGGCAATTAGGACTCTATGTATGTCAGACTTTATCAATTGTATTTGAAAATGTATTTCAGAAATTATCAATTCCAATTTTTTTTTAAGTTTTAATTTGTGTTTCAGAAAATACCAATTTTATATGAAATTGATTATTTCCGAAATTAAATCGTTATTTTCGAAAAACAATTGGAAATTTCTGAGCCACAATTTACATCTTTTAATTTGAATACAATTCTGTAATTGAAAATATGAAGTAAACACTCTTAATGTAAACAAATTAATATGAAGTAAAAAACAAAACATTTTAAAATTATTTTATAATAGAAAATAATAAAATTTAAAATTATCCTTAATACAAAATAACATTTAAAGAAGATTGAATTGTTTGAATTCTAATTTTATACCATATACCTGTTTTTACTTTATATTTTGTTATTTAGTTTAAATTTTTTTATTTTATTTGTGTTTTTTTTAATAAAAAATTGAATTTTATGAATTAAAAAGAGTGTGTATGATTTTTTTTAAGAGCATATTTTTTAGGTTTTTAGAGCATATTTTCCGTTTTTAAGGGCATTTTTTAAGCGCATAAAACTTGTTTTTTAGAGCATATTTTTGGTTTCCCTGATTATAACAAACAAGTCGGTTGTATTTAGAAACGTTTGAAAGAAGAAATGTAAAACATTTATGTTGTTCACAAGGGTTGTGCTATCTGTGTTATCGTTGTATCGTTCTAACAAAAAACAGAGTTGCTAAAATTTTTATTTGACTTTAACAACGATTTTCTATTGGGTTTTCTACCTGTTAGCGCACTTCAACTTATATAGGACACTAAACACACGTAAAAATGTTGTATCGTGCTATTCTCAAATGTTGTATTTTTTCAACTTAAATTCTAACAACTCTGTTTTTTGTTAAAAATTAAATTCTTCAATTTTGAACCTACTACATGAAAACTTGGCTGTGTAATGAATGAAAATCGACAAATCGTATTTTAAGGGACGTATATGCTGTCTACATACATACATACATATATATATATCTACATAAAATTGGGATATGTAGAAAAAGTTAAAAATTTAAAATTTGCGGTTCGAAATTTTATTTTTTTTTTACAGAAAATTATACATCCTAATGGACTATCTAAATCGTAAAAAAAAATAGACGTTATTTTTTATATTTTTTTTTAATTTCACTAAAATTTAAAAAATTTTAGGTTTTCCGCAAAAAAAGTGTTATTACTTAAATTTTTTTTTAAGTTTCTTGATTTTTTTTTACACCACATTAAAGCGAAGCTTGTGTTTCAATTTTCCAGTTCTTTTTTTTTAAAACGTTATTATTTTAATTTTTGGTGGTACCTTAAAATTTAGCTTTTTCTAACTTTTTTGAAACTCAGGTAAAAGGGTTTGGAATATGTATAAAATTTTTAAATTTGCGGTTAAAAAAACAATTTTTTTTTTCAAATTCTATTAAAGAACTTCAAGATGTCCTAAAATCATAAATAAAAAAAGACGTTCTTCCATATTTTTTTTACTCTATCAAACTTAAGCATCTTTGGGATTTCCAGTCAAAAAATGTCTTAAGTTTTCGATACCACCAAATATTATTCTATAAAAAATGTTCACTTAAAATAATTTCTGCTTATTGCGAATATAGTGAATAATAAAATCACCGTGTTTCAAAGAATTATCTTTAAAAATGAATTTTTACCAATTTTTTTTGTAAAGCAGTTAAAATTAGATTTTCGTTTAACTATTTTAGCTCAAAATTTTTTTGACTTTAGCGCCCTCTGTTGTTAAAAAAAAGAGGAGATACTGAATTCCTTTTTCATATTTATTTAGGGTATTATGTCTCCTCTTCAAAAATGTATAAGTCACTAACGTTCCGCATACATTTTTTTTTTAATTTTGCCTATAGGACAAAGCACTGTGCGTCGTTCCCCAGTGGTATGCCATGCTGGTTTTTTTGTACCACTGGCGATTTCTGACTGGGTATTTATCATAAAATTGTTATTTAAGGTAGTCATTTTAGGATCTGATGGTTTTTTGTAGGAAAACTAACACAGAATATGGTAATTATTTTTATTTAAAATATTTTTCCTAAATCAGTACTAATATTATAAATCTGATTATTTGTCTGTCTGTCTGTTTGTGGGCACATCAGGCCCAAACGGCTGAACCGATATTTTTGAAATTTTCGGAACAGCCATTGAAAACTATCAGAATTAAAATAGGTTATATTAAATCTTGATCGGACAAAGGGCAAAGGCAACTCCCATACAACACTTATATTTTGATGTGATATTTCTCGCACTGTTTAACTGTTTCGAATAAAATTATGGCCAGCATCTTATAAATAGTTTCTAAAGCACTGTTCTCAAAGTGGGTGGTATATAATAAGGGGGCGTGGCACCCTCATATAATCCATAGTGCTTTATGTAGGCTTCTGTTGAACATACCTGAGCAAAATCTGGCAGAGAGCTTCAAAAAGTACATTTTTCCAAAAAACAGTATCGAACAATTTTTGAGAAAAATTGTTCGAATAATTTAAAATGTCGAAATTTCGAATAACGAATAATTTCATACGATTAATCGATTAATCGAAATTGGTAGAAAATTACAAAAATGTTTAAAAAATATAAATTTTTGATTATAGTAAATGTGCTAAAAGATCAAAACTTTTTTAAAAAATTGTAATAAATAATTTGCTGTAGGCTTGTACCTATCCGGATTTCATTCTGGCCTAAAAAATAATTAAGGGACGACCTTTTAGAATTTCTGGAAATATTTGTTAGCTTCAACTCAATAAGAATTTCATGTTTTCAAGTGGGAGCATTTATAAACATCTTAAATCCCAAAGAAAAAATAAAAACAACATAATATTATCACAGTTTGCTTTGTCACCTTCCAAATTACTAATCTGTTGTTGTGACCTATCTAGTAAAGTAGTGGTATCTATTTATATACATATATTAATTTTTAATTATTTTTTATGACTTTTTGAACGTTGCTATTAAACGAAAGCATTAATAATTATTGTAATTAATAATTATTAGAATTATTAATTATAATTAATGCTCAATGTAATAAAGCTTGTTTAGTGAGCACTCTGAATCAGGGATAGGAAAGTTGATACGATCGTACTTTTTTGATACTTTTTGATTCAAGAAAGTACCGTAGTACTCCCGGGTCGCATTTGATACTCTTGCATCATCATTACTCAATGCTTAGAAAATGCAAATAACAGTCAGATCTTTTTTGCATCATGTGTAAATCGCGATCGTGAATACCTTCCGTATTTACTTTTTTCCTCTATTGCCAATTTCGCTATTTGCTCATAAAATCTAACTGTTTTTAAATGCATATGTGCGATAAATTATGATATTACTTTTGTCAGGAATTCTATAAATTTTTACAAGTCATCCGAATGTTTAAAAGCCAAATTTTAAGCAAAATTCGCTTATTTTTCAACACTATCTTTATTTATAATTTTTTTTTAATAAGCCAAATATGGGTGTCGTTTAATTTGTGATAAAATTAAGTAAAATTTTGTTGACGTTTATCGGAAAATTGACATATGGAAATTCAATTATGGATACAGCTTAAGACTGTAAAAAAATTAAAAAATAAATTTTGTTAATTTTTGAAGACAATTGTGTAGAAAAGCACCTAACAAATCCTATTCAAATTTATTTGTTCCTACAAAAATTGTATATAGGTACTTACCCAGTTTTTATTTATGCAGTTTAATGGGAGTGAAAAAAATAAAACCAAACATACATAGTTCTTTTTTGATATAAGAGTCCGAGTTTAATACAAATTTATCACACGTAATTCGAAAATTAAATAGAAATATACAGGGCAGCGACTTTCATGTATAAAAATGCGAAAATATGCGCTAAAAATATGAACTGAAAAGAAAATATGCACTAAAAACAAAGAAATCATATTTATTACTCGAAAGCGTTGTTTTGAACTAAAATCCTATAGAAATGCTGAAGTTGTTGACAAAATATTTTTTTTGTTTTTTGGTCAAAATCTTTTTGTGCTACTTAATACAAACATACATTTGCCTGAAATTTGTTGCACTGCTTATATTTATTCGAGTTATATTGAAATTGCGATAACAAGGGTAAATCGAGAGTTTACGTATTTTTGCTTATTAATTAACCTTTACTTATTAATGACCTCTTCTACCATGAAGTGTAGAGGTTATTAATGAAAAGGAGCAAAACATATTTTTTTAGTACTCTTGTGATCGAAAAAGTACTCTGCAAACAATGTTTTGATACCGAAAAAAATATCTCATTTCCCATCCCTGCTCTGAATTAATAAAATAAAGGCAGTGTTGCCAACTCTTGAAGGCAGGAAAGCACCGTGAGCATTATGAAAACGGGTAAAAAGGGGTAAAAATTTACCGAAAATGGGGTAAAAAAGCACGATATAAATTTTTTGAAAAATTTAAATCAAGAATTTAAAAACAAATTTTAACTTTGAAAAATCGTTAAAAATGGTTCAAAAAATAACCAAAAAAGGGGTAAAAAAGCACCAAACTAATATTTCAAAATTTTGAAATTTAAATGTAACGAAGTTACTATTTAAAATTGTACTACAAACATTGTGCAATAATGTATTTCTTGTAAAGTTCGTTTTACTTTTTAAATTTTGACAGAAAATTCAAAAAAAATTTTAAAAAACGAGAACAAATACCAAAATATAAACTGTACAAAAAGCACTAAAAGCACTGCTTGAAAAATGAAAAAGCACCGTAAATACCCGCTTTTTTTTAACGGGTATTTATAAAAAATCACCGGGTACCGGAAGAAAAAAAGCACCAAAAATACCCGAAAAGCACTGAAATGGCAACACTGAATAAAGGGATGGTTGTACGGAAACGTAACGGGAAAATCAATTCTCAAAAGAATTCCTCTCTACATGCATACGAAAGAGATACAAATTAATGTAAGGGGTCTTATATGCTTCTTTATCTCTTTAACTCATTGCGGTGTGGTTCTCCCCGATTTGGATAAAATTTTAATATGTGAAAGAGGGGACAGAACAAATAAAAATAATGACAAAATCTGATCTCAATTGTTAAATTATTTTATTTTATGAATTTCAGAAGTTACTGAATTTACTTTTGTTCCTTTTTTTAAATAAAATTATTAAAAACCCAACAAATGTATGCATATTATTTTACAGAAATTTTTTTCGATTAATCGATTAATTTTAAAATTTTGTTCGATTAACCGGTTAAGAAAAAAACCCGAATATTTATTTGCACGATTAATCGATTGATACCCTAATATATACATATATATGTAAGCATAGCGCATGCTGTGGGGACATATTTTCAATCCACAGTTTACTTCAAAGGTCTGAATGTGAACACAAACTTTATCAACCATACGATAGAACATACATGGAAATGTTGGGACATTCCTAATTTTACCTTTAGATATAAGTTTCCCTTGGCTCCTCTCAATCCTATTTCAATCACAGTAATCACGGCTCTTTATAAACAATATTGCTAAACAATGTAATAAATGTGGGTGGTATATGACGAGGGGGCGTGGCACCGCACAACTCAAATTTTTTTGCACTGCGTTTTTTAAAAATATTTTTTAACACTTTCCCAAAAGTGGACGGGATCAGTGAAATGGAATGTGGGGCTTTCAAAATAACCTAAAATTTTAAAGATATCCACTCACAATATTTTTTCCTTAAAATCAACCGAAAGGACTACCCACTTTTCGTTTAAAACAATTGTATTTTATCGTTTATTTTTAATTGTTATTTGATTAACTGGCAAAGTCGGTAAAAATAATAGATTTATCGTTTATTTTAAAATTAATTGTATTCTAACAACTGATTGTTTTTAACAGAAAATTTTGATTGAATATTTTAACTTCTACCGAAAGTCCGTATTTTGTGTATTTTATTTATTGAATGACTGATAGAAAATGTTAAAAAATATATTTCTTTGCAATTTAACTACTTATTCAATTAAAACAACTTTATTGATTTACTTTTTAAACAACTGTTGAACTTTTACGGTAAAGTTATTGTGAGTGTCAAAATATGTTGGACGATATTAAAATACAATGCATACCTTAAAAGGGGCTGGGATGGGAAAACGGGTAGTGGCACGTGTCTTTAGTACGATACTAACCTTAGTAAAAAATTTATTTATTGCGATAACTTTTGCAAAAGGAAACTGTTTTGCTTGAAATTTTGCAAAAACAGTTTTTAGAAATCACCCCATATTATACTAAAAGTTGGACTATGAGGACAAGTTGGAAGGCTATGCTGCCATATAAAATTTTTCAAAAGTCGCGATTTTAACGTATAGGCCGCTGCAGATGAAGCCATTTTTTTTTGTTGAAATATTTCCTTTTAATTGCTTCTTTACTAAGCAATATCATTTATTAAGGCCGATTTTGCTTTCAACGATTCAATTGGCTAAAACCCTAAAAAAAAACCATAAAAATCAATATAAAACGCGAACAGTGGTTTTAATATTAAGTTTTATGCATCAGATTTTAAGCCTAAATATGAATACAGGTCCTGTGCCTACATTTCTAAACTTTAAAGGCATTTCGCGGAAAATGTGTACCTTAGATCGAAAAATAAAGTACGCCATTGTAATCAGCATGTCCAAAATACACAGAATTGATGGTCAGAGCTCTATTAGTTTTTAAAAGTCTAGATTTTGTCATGTAGTGTTATGTTTATTTGCGAAAATTCAAAAAACTTTGTTAAAAAATAGCGTTTTTCTTCTGAACCCATTGGCGTTCCAATTTAAAATTTGCACAGTCTGTAGCTGAAATATTAAGTTATCTGCTTTAATAATTTAAAGAAAATTAAAGATGGGTTTTTTGAGATATTTGCAAATTAAGGATATTTTGCAAACTGTATTATCCTTTTTGCATTCAAAAATTTATTTTTGCAATTTATTTTGAAAGTAGATTATATAAGCATTGCTAGGTGAAAATTTTATAATAATCGGACAACGCGTTCAGAAGTTGTAATCATTTGAACATCATGTATTTTTCACAAATTTACTGAAAAAAATCAACTTAAAACAGCGATAAAACGCGTACCAAAATGAATTTGTAAAAATAAATTACGTTTAATATCGTGACACTTAGCAGAATGTATGTACCAAGTTGTGTAAAAATCGAAAGGGGTCATGTTCAAAATCTTCCATTTTTGTACCCATTTTTTTTGGAATGATACCATGGTTGACAATCGAAACGAATAAGTTTAGATAATGGATTTACATCATACTATGGTGCTAAGTGCATTTAAGTATGAACTTTAAAATCAACTCTAATTCGTTTCGGTTGCCAACCGTGCTTATAAATGAAATTCCTCTAACTCAGCTACTACATATTTGAGCAACATATATATTTTAGCGAAAAATATAGTAGCTCCTATACAATATTAGACTTAACAAGTCAAAAATTATAGTCGGTCAAGCCCGAACATGAAACCACTATACCATATACAATTTGGGTCATATTCCAAAAAGTGACCTATACTTATTAAATGGGGAAAACATTAACGAGACAGAACATGTAGAGAAAAATCTGAATGAAATGCCATTTTTTTTGGCATTTATAATCATCAGTGAAAACCCATACCCTTTCCCCATGGTGGTGTAGGGTAAAAAATGTTTAACCTCGGCTTCTGCTTAACCAAAAAATAGAAAATTATAAGCCTGAATCTAAATTTGTGATCATTTGCCACCTGGCGACTCCGGGGCTTAAGACCGCTTTTTTTATATAAGCTTCTAATAGGCATTCGCATCGAAAGGGGCTTTTGAAGATTTATACATTAACAAAAAATATTATGTTTTACTTTAATAGAATAGTTTTACTATCCAAAATAAATTACATTTTAAACTTTAAGATGTGCTAACTAATAAAGTACCGGGCTTGCACGATACGACAAAGTTCGTTTTCGGTTTAACCAGTGGGTATCGATCCCCCCTTGTCTCGCTCAATCCGCTCTCTTTTTATTTGTTCGCGAACTCGGGCACAAGAAAAATAACGCATTTTTCTTGTTTAAAATCAAAGAGCGTAAAATAAGGAGAAATTCCAACTATAATACAGGGGATTTGCTGGGAAATTAGATGATTTTAAGGAGAACGAGGTAATTTCCTAATGTGTCATAAATTAATTTATTGTGTTCACTGTTAGGAATCGAAAAAAACATGTAGTGTCTACAAATGAAATAAAATACGCAATAAAATTTTAAAATAATTTGGTGTCTCCACCACACATTAGGTTTAATATTTTTTTTATCAATTAACTTCAAAATCAATCGCAGAGAAAATTATTTTACGTGGAGAGTATATAATTCATACACAAAAAATTCCTGTAGGGAAAATGATGAAAGCATACTTATTAAAAATTTGTTCATTAAAATTTGTGGATTTTATCAAGTTTTGTATAAATTGTGTACTTCATTGTGTTAATGATGTTGTGTTAGAAGTTGACAACACTCATTTCAAAGAAGAATAATGAAAAAGGAAATTTTACGTCATCACATTTTTCCCCTCACAGTACTCACAGCATCTTTTGTGTGCGCAAACTGTTTTCACCTGGTTTTTATTTGCTCGCCCAAGTTCGCTAAATATATAAGAGAGTCATAGGAAGGATCGTCTCTCTCTATATGTATACTCTTTGCTTACATTTTTAAATATGTAAGAGCGATCGAACATTTTTTGGTATAAGAGCCCGATTAAGTGAGCCTTTTCCATACCTGATTAACCAGTCGGAGTTCGTTCCTGTTCCAAGCCGCCTAATATTTTTTCAAATAAAAAATATTGAGAGAGTTGCAAGGCCTTTGCTATAATTGAGCGTAAACTTTTTGATATTAGCAACACAAATTCATCAAGTGTTAAACCTTCCAAAATTCAAAACAATAAGAAAAAAGTGAAATCAACTGTTAAAAATCCCGCTCTTACTGCTCCATCTATAGTCAGCACAGTTGAAGAGAGTGACCAATTTAAAGATGCCCAGTGTAGAAAATCATTACCAGATATGTGGTTATGTAACTACATACTTGGTAATGGTAACTAGTTACTTTTGTTATTACATTTCTTATTACCTTTATATGGCGATGTCGCGAAAAATAATGAGTTGTCGTTACACACCAGCATACGAAAAATCAAAAAATATATCGTTACCTATGTGCGTACCAGTACTTACAAAAATAATGAGTCTAAAAATAGATTTTCAAAAAAATAAATTATATAAAAAAAAATATTTTTTATTGTATTTTTTTTTTAATAAAATTTGCTGGTGCGGGAATCGAACCTGGGTCTACAAATTGCCAGTCAACAGCTCTACCATCTGAGCTATGTATATCGATATGTAATATTTAATAGATAAAAATATAATTGACCTGCTGCACACAAGTAAGCTTACCCGCCAACATACAAAAAATCAAAAAATATGTGGTTACATATATCCTTGCTAGTGTTTAAAATATATCGAGTCTAAAAATAGATTTCAAAAAATTTAAAAAAAAATCTAAAAAATTATTTTCTATTTGAAATAATGATAAAAATAAGTCATTATCAGTAACTCATTATTATATGTTTTAAAATAATGCAGAAGGTAAGTGGGTGCCATTACTGGTACTCCAAAAAATAATGATATGTCATTACCGTTTCTTCACTGGGTGCTCTTAACGACAACAACAACAATGATGGTGATATAAACGATTGAGTTACTGTAAGGGAAAATAAAAATAAGAAAAAGAAAAAAACACAACAGAATAAGAAAAGAATTGTAGTGTTAATTCTGATTGCAATGCTTTTGAAGTTGTACACAGTATGAAATACATACATGTGTCAAAATTTAATGTGAACACTGAACCGGAGACTATTAAGAAATTTGTTTCTGATAAATTACAAATTAATGCAAACATTATAACTTGCGTTAGATTGGTAAAAAAAGATGCAGACTTACCAAAGCTGCATTTTGTTAATTTTATACTTGGAGTTACAGAAACTTTATATGCAAAAGTTTTTGACAAGGATTTTTGGCCATTACACCGCGTTACAAAAACAAGCTTTTGTTCCGTCATATGAACCAAATATACTTTTTCGGAAAGGGGAGACAAAATAAAAATACACGTGTATCGGCGATTTTCATGTACACGTCAGAAAATTTTTTTTTTATGTATAAAGTATAAAGCTTGTAGTGTCCGTCTGTCCGCCTGTGTGAAAGAGTTTGGATCAATTTTTAACCCTTTTTCCGTGATCCAATCGAGCTGAATTTTTGCAGGCAGACTCGTGGAAATGTCTGTATCACGTCAAATTTATTAAAAAATAGATTTTTATCAATTCTCAGATTTTCCTGAATTTTTTTTTGAAAAAATGGTTATCGGTTTTTTTGTAACGGTTTCAGTTCGTTAAAAAACCCAATTTTTTTTTATTAATTTTGTTATATTCAGGCATGTCACAGGTTTTTTACGGAATTGATTTGATTTCGCAATTTCACTTCCGCAATTTTTTTCCTAAAGTGATCGAAAACAATTTTTTTTCTTCTGAATTTGCAGTTTAGGGTGCTACGGGTAATTTCGTATTGAAAATGAAACGTTCTGGTAAGTATCGAGTATGCTATAGGCTTAATAGTGGTACTTAAAATGTTAAAAGTTTTTCCACAAAACGTAAAACGAAAAAAATATCGTTTTCATTCCACTTTCAAAAACCAAAGTGGAATTGTTATTTAGAGCAGCTTAAACTCATAAAAGCTCTTCAATCGTGCTTGGTATGTATTCCCTAAAGTGTCGTTAACTATTTCACTTAAAAAAATTTACATTTAAAACGCTTTTTGTTGGTAAATTCAATAATTTTCTTATTGATTAGCAACACGTAATTTTTTCTAAAAAATTTAAATTTTAAATTTTGATCGGCGATCTTCTCTTTTTTAACTACAAATGGCAACTTATATCAAAATTTAGCAGTTGTAACAAGAATTTACCACAAAAAGTCTTTTTTTTAACATTTCAGAATTTACGAAAACGCAAAAAACCTGAAGAAGCAAAAGTAAAACGTTACGAAATTGTACATCGAAATCATATTAATTTTATGCGAAATATGTGTTAAAACCTTAAATGTGCTCTCTAACAAAAACTTTTTTAAGTGAAATTATTAAAAACAGCATTCTTAACTTATAGTTAATTATGTTTATCTGTTATATTTAGTCTAAATATGCAAAAATACCATTTACTTCTGGAGAAGCAATTTGCGTTTTCAATTTCACTTTCAAGTGAAATTAAAGTCTGTGACATGCCTGATTAAAATTAAAAATTGTTACATTAAAAATTTCAATGCTTTTAAAGAAACTTAGGTCTTTTATTTTTGCGTTTGTAAGCATTTGTGTCAGTATCGCGACAAATAGACCTTTAAAGCGCTTTTCAATAGCCGCAATGTCCTGATGGAACCTTTCGCCATGCTCATCGCTACAAGCTCCTAAATCATCAGGGAAAAAATCTAAATGATTGTGAGGGAAATGGATCTTTAGCGATCATATATTAATTAATTAAATATTTTTATATTAATAGATATCTATTAATCCTATCTAGTTATGCAGTAAGTTTCAGATTTTGCATCGTTCAATATAAAATGAAAATTAGATGAATTTGATATTATAATGGCCCATCTAAATTTTTAAAAATTTCATAAATTTTTACAAAAAAAAAAAAAAAATCCTGTAAATACTATTTCATCTATGAGTTTTTTTAATTTTTTTAGGTTTTATAAAATTTCTATAAATTTTTTTTTATTTTAAAAACTCAGATGAAATAGTATTTACAGAGATTTTGTTAAATTTTAATAAAAATTTCTATAAATTACTTATAAATTATTGTTATATAATTTAATTTTTATTCAAGTAATTAATTTTTGCATATATATATATATATATGTATTAGGCCGGGTCGATTTGTGGGGAGGCAAAAAATCGCCCATGGCTCAGGGAAAAATAAGAAACCTTGCCGAAGGAACCATACCTCTAAAACGAATTCTACTACCCCCCAACTGTTGACTTTTGTCCCGTAGGGTCAAGTTTTGAAAAATCACACTTTGACCCATTTAGAGTGCCCCAATCGAGTCCAAATGTATGACCGACCCCCACTAACTTTGGAGGGCCGATCCACCCATGCCAGTGGCACACCCCTGGAACTCCCTTGGGGGGTTCCCCATACAAACATTTTAAAAAATCACCATTTTTGGCACTTTATTTTATTATTTTTTATTTATTTTATTTATTTTTATTATTTTATTTATTTTTTATCCTTAGAAATTTATTTAGTCAGAACATATGTAAATGAAAAAATTAATTTAACTTAGTAATAGAAAAGAAAAAATAAAAAATTACTGTTTGAAGTCTTTTTTGCTTTCAAGTCTGGGCAATTTCGCACGGCTCTCTAATGTCGTCGCCATAACAGCCTCTACATTTTCCGGTATAACTCGTTTGGAAACGCTAGCTAGCAATTGAACGTGTCGTTCTGTTTCTTGTATGTGTGATGGAATTTTTGGATCATTAAACGGTGGATCATCTTGATTTAAATATTCTTTCAAAGTATCGTATGGAATGCTTCGCGTGAATGGTGGTTCAAATACGTCATTTATGTCATTCATATTGATCATTTCCGTGTAACTTGTGCAATAAAAGTTTATATCTGGTTTTTTATAAGCTCTAAGTCCCGTTGGGTCGACAACATCGGTTCGATAGCGTAGAATTTTCTTGATAGCACAGTCGCGCTTTTCTTTGCTATCATCAAACAACATTGATAACAAGATATTTTCCGAATGCGCATAATATGAATTATCTGTAATTACTTTATTGACAATTTTGCGTAAACGAGGTTCTAGTAATCTTGACCAACTAATGAATTTGAAAAATAATCTACTACCGTACACGACAGAGCTGTAATACTTGATATTGAAGTACATTGGCACATAACATGTAATTATAAATTCAACCAGTATTCTTAAATTTGCATCTGGATTTTCCATTGTCGCATATAATCGTAATAGTCTAGCGGCCTTGGTGAGCCACCGAGAATGTACAATTTTCCCTGGTTTGATGTTTGCCAGATCCACTGAAACCACGCCGCTAGAAATTGCATGGGCCATGTCGTATAAGTACTTGGAATCGGTGGAAAATTCAATTTTTTCTGGAGCAGGGGGCATATTTTTCAACTCAATTTTCTGAAAGCCGTCCACCACCTGAAAATATATAAAAATAAAACAATTAAAAACGGTTGACAATTATAATAAATGAGTGATAGCAATAACTTACCGGAAGAGTTTCACAAGTTTCGATTTGACGGCTCAATTTTCCGGTTGCCGATCTTGGTCCAGTGCTGGTTGATTTATCCAAAGCTTCAAACAAATGCCGAAACGGAAGTTCGTTGAAGTGTAGAAGGCAAACGAACCAATGCAATGGTCTTTTTAACAGCAATTCGAATCGTCGTATAATTCCACCGTTTGGGCCAGTGTTTGTTGGCTCACCGTCAGTGCATATGCCAATTAATGCATCCAGTGATATATTTTTATCGTTGAAAAAATCATTTAATTTGGTTGTTTTGTATTCAGCGGTTTCATGTTCCAGTCTTACGTAACCAATCAATTCAGAATTCGGTTCTCTCAAAATAACAAGATGAGGTTCTTTTACCATTCTAGTATGATACTTCTCATCAATTGTATCTCTCGTTAAAGTATCATCTTTTCTGCCATCGAATGAAAATGCTAACAAATTGGTATCATCTAACCGTTTGCGAAGCACTTCTTGTCTGCATTTCTCTTTTTCTCGGCGAACTTTCGATTTATCCATGATGAGAGGTTTGCCATGGATATCTTTCATTTTAAAATCTTGGAAAAGAGCTGTTCCCATTGCTGATGCTACTCTATCAGGCACGACAAATCTGTCACATACCAAGGCAAAGTTAAAACAATCGTATCTCTGTGTGTATTGTGAACTTGTGCTTATATCCAAATCTTCTTGAACCGGTGGCGGTGCGTATGTTGAATCATCGGGATCTTGGTATGTTGGCATTGATGACATAGACGTTGCTCCTTGCTCTTCAATTTCCATCGCAAATCCATCCATTGTTAGACTTCTCTGATTATGTTGATCGTGCATAAACTCTTTGAGGCGTTCGGGAACCAAACCGAATGAAAAAAAATGTTTCCAGAGATTTTACATACTCTGTAAATTGTTGGGGTTTGTTTCTTCTCTTGATTTGCTCTTGATATTTGTCAAGCAATCTATTCAATTTATTACATACACTTTTTTTCAGCATTATTTCCATACCAAGTTTTTCCCAAATTCCAATCAACTTATCTTGTACTTGAATAGTGAATGCTTTATAGGACAACTTTTTTTGTTCGCTCAAGTAAAAATAATATCTCAAGATATCCAGATGGGTTGGTAAATTAAGATCAGTCAAATCAGTAGACACACCAAAAACAGTAACATCATGCCTGGGTATATGACTCATTGGGTTTTCGATAGTTGTTGATGTTGTTATTGCTTCATCTTGCGGTGTAGAGGATGGTGGATTCATTGTAAACTTCTTGATTTGGAATGATTTTTTTTTAAATATTTTTTTATCTCAAATTAGCACTTCACACTTCGAGTTCTTCACAACGACTTAATGCATTCACAAAAACTGTTGCGTTATATATGGTCTAGGAGACGAGGTAATAAGAATGAAATGGTAATTTCAATTCTACCTGTAACCGATTTTGTTGTCAAAACTGCCCATAAAGTACTTACATGTAAATTAAACGTTAATCTGACTACAAATTCTGTTAAGCAAGTGCGCCTTTTATTACTTCTGGAAAATCCTTTATGATAATTTTATGCTCAATTCTACCTGTAACCGATTTTGTTGTCAAAACTGCCCATAAAGTACTTACATGTAAATTAAACGTTAATCTGACCACAAATTCTGTTAAGCAAGTGCGCCTTTTATTACTTCTGGAAAATCCTTTATGATAATTTTATGCTCAATTCTACCTGTAACCGATTTAGCTTAAGTAAGTTTACGACATGCAGCTGTGTCTTGTGGTGGCTTAAAAAACCCACACAACCTATTTTACGACCTGTAACAGAACGACACGTTCAATTGCTAGCTAGCGTTTCCAAACGAGTTATACCGGAAAATGTAGAGGCTGTTATGGTGACGACATTAGAGAGCCGTGCGAAATTGCCCAGACTTGAAAGCAAAAAAGACTTCAAACAGTAATTTTTTTATTTTCTTTTCTATTACTAAGTTAAATTAATTTTTTCATTTACATATGTTCTGACTAAATAAGTTTCTAAAGAGAAAAAATAAATAAAATATTAAAAATAAATAAAAAATAATAAAATTAAGTGCCAAAAATGGTGATTTTTTAAAATGTTTGTATGGGGAACCCCCCAGGGGAGTTCCAGGGGGTGTGCCACTGGCATGGGTGGATCGGCCCTCCAAAGTTAGTGGGGGTCGGTCATACATTTGGACTCGATTGGGGCACTCTAAATGGGTCAAAGTGTGATTTTTCAAAACTTGACCCTACGGGACAAAAGTCAACAGTTGGGGGTAGAATTCGTTTTAGAGGTATGGTTCCTTCGGCAAAGTTTCTTATTTTGATCCCTAGAATACGATTTTCCCTGAGCCATGGGCGATTTTTTTGCCTCCCCACAAATCGACCCGGCCTAATATATATATATATAATATGCCCATTTCGCCATGTGCCGAAATCATTTCTGCGACAATATTTTTATAATTGGCATCTCGTTTGTTGCCAAGAAACTGCTCAATAACGGCAACTGCGCCTTAGTTTTAGTTTAGTTTCTTTATTCGCTCTTCCCATGCAACAAGACTTACGTCTTTTTAATTATAGCATGGGAATCAGTAGAAGATAGTTTACAAAGTGATTAAATAAATAGATAAACATATTAAATAATAAATTAAAAATAAAAATGACAATAATTAAAATAATAATAAACACATATTGAATTTATATAATAAAATTATAATGAAATATCAAATAAAATTTGGAAGAAAAAAATACAATAAAAATTTTAATTATGAAAAAAGTTTAGCTAATTCCTTTTTGAAAAGTGTTGCGTTGCTAATGGTCTGAATGCGATTTGGAAGAAAGTTCCAGAGATGTACAGCAAAATAGTAAAACTGCCATTTCGAGATTAGGCTACGATATCGGATTGGTATCAACTTTTTACCTCGTTCCGATCTTGCAAAGGTTAGGTGGTCAAACAGGTATTGTGGTTCTTTCAAATATATTATTTTGTGCAGAAAAATTAGAACTCTGGTTTTCAAAATGTTTTCAAAAGAAAGTCCATAAAGTCGTTTCGAGTGAATCAATGTTGAATCACGTTTACGAAGCCCAAACACATACCTTAAGATATTGTTGTAGACCATGTTCATTCTTCTAGTGCTAGCAGAATCGCATTGAGCAAAAAGCTCATATCCATATAACAGAATTGGCATTAGATATGTTTTAGCAAGTGTTATTCTTATATTCAACGGCGTACAATATTGAGTTGCCCACAGTGTTCGAAGCATGCCATACTTTTTTCCTATTGCACTGTTTACATGATCATTCCAGCTCAGTGTATTGTTAAATGTTACACCCAGGTTCCTTGAAGAAGACACAATTTCAATTTTCTGATTATTTAGCATTATATCAAAATTTAAATTACTATGTAATGACTTTTTGTGTATGACGAGACATTTGGATTTGTGGGGGTTCAAGCAGAGTCCATTTGCAGAGGCCCAGTTGTAAATATTATTCAAATCATCGCTGAGTTTTGTTACGTTTTCATTGATGGATTTTATAGAACTGCTCAGATAGAGTTGAACGTCGTCAGCATACATGTGTATTGACAATGTGCTATATGTAGAGGTAGGTCATTTGCATACATTGAGAATAGCAGCGGACCCAGTATTGAGCCTTGCGGTACGCCTCTGGCGACTAGTCGGGGTTCAGAATATATATCATCCATGAAAACAGATTGTATTCGACTATTTAGATAAGATTCAACGAGTTTAGTTGAGTAGTTTGAAAAACCAAACAGCTGTTTTAGTTTCAAGCAGAGAATATTGTGATCTACCGTGTCGAATGCCTTCGAATGATCAAGTAGAACTAGAAAACTAATATTATTCATATCATCCCGACGAATTTCCTCCGTTACATTTACCAAGGCAGTAATGTAGCTGTGCTTTTTTCTGAAACCAGATTGTTTATCTGTCAATAGCTGGTACCCGTCTAGGTAGGCACTGATCTGGTCATGCATAACTCTTTCAAGAACTTTAGAGAGGAAGGGCAATATAGCAATAGGTCTAAACTCTGAATTTGTTTTTGGCACTGGTATAACTTTTGAGTGTTTCCATTTCTTCGGAAAAATGCTAGTAGTAAGGATGGTATTGAACAGATAAGTAATAAATGGCAAAATATATGGGAGTAGGATCTTTATGAATTTAGGGTTGATGTTGTCATATCCAATGGCGTTAGATTTTATAGACTTAAGACTAAATAGTACCTCCACATTGCTGATACAGCGGAATTCAAACTGTTGGTCGAAATCTCGAATTTGATAGTCATCAATAAAGTTATTACCTGGATGTTGATGCTCAGCCATAGAAAAATCTGTAAATGCCTTATTTAATTCATCAGGACTAAATTTGCTAGTGGTTTTATTAATTTTACAACCAATTCCAATCTCACGAATGGTTTTCCAAGTTTGTTTGCTATTGATTGCAGATTCCAAACGTTTAGCATAGTAAGCAGATTTAGCTTTTTTAATTTGACGAGTTACCTCTATTCTTAAATTACGGTATTCGTCTTTCAATGCCTGTATCTTAAATTTCTTCCACCGAGAGTACGATTGATCCCTCCGTTTTATTAGAAGTTTAATTGCAGGTGTGAACCACGACCTAGTGTTTACTTTTATCGTTTTGGTTCTGATTGGTACAGTAAGGTTATATAAATACAAAATGTTGTGTTCCAAAAAAGACAACTGTTCATCGACTGATATCATATGGTACAAGGCATTCCAATTAATCAGGGAAATATTTTCTTCTAATACTATGTAGTCAATACTTTTAAAATCACGGTAACTGAAAGTTTGTGGTTCATGATGTAACACAAAGTCGTAAGTTGTATAAATTAAATCGTGTTTTGAAAAACACGGTGCAGATATCTGGTCATAGAGCAATACTTTAGAGATGTCGTTGACAAAAAATATATCGAGTAAACTACTAGATCTAGATGTGAAATGAGTGGGCATGGATTGATTTATAGATGAGAGACCAATAGATAACATGTTATCAGTTACATAGGAGTCAACTAAAATATTACAATTAAAATCACCAGCAATTACCATATCGCTATAGTTGACTGCTGGCTTATCAAGCTCGTTTACAAAAGAGGTTATACCAATACTTTTGTGCGGTCTGTAGATACATCCTATAAGAAGTTTACCTCCCTCGGATACGACTTCAACAAATATGTATTCGACCTTTTCACCATTCAAAAATTTACCCTTAAAATTGCACTTTATGCTTTCCTTGACAAAGATAGCCACACCACCAGCATGGGAACCACGATCAGCCCTTTCCATGCACGCTGTTCGATAGCATTCAATTTAGATGACAATTCATAACTTGCAACTATTTTTTTTATCTGCGGACCATTGAAAACACCTTAAATCATACACATCATTAAGAAAAATAAAGTTACTGAATGACTTCTTAAAAAAATACCTGCATGAATCTTTGCGCCGCTCAATTTCGGAAAAATTTTGCGCAAACTTGCAATCGCCTCGCCCTCACGATCCAGTTTTTTAACAAAATTTGATACGAGACCGAGCTTAATGTGTAGTGGTGGCAAAATAATTTGAGATGGCTCCACCAATGGTAGATTCTCTATACTTTCTACGCCTACTTTGTAGCATGTTCGCGGCTTCCACTTAAATTCAGTGTAATGCTGATCTCTTTTGCGACCTTTGGTTGGAAATCCACGCTTAACACCCATGAGTAATCCGACCACTTTCAGATCGCAGCATATTTTCCAATTATGCTCTTGGTACTTTATCAGCTGTAATATTAATTCCATGCCTTCGTATGTTTCTTTGAGGTTTGTGGCATATGCGATCGGGACAGATGGATGTTTGTTACCGATATGAAGCAGCACGACTTTAAGGCTGTTGACCGATGCATCGATGAAAAGTCGCCACTCCTCCGAAATGTGAGGGTAACCAATTTTTGACACTATTTTTGCATCGAATCAATATCATAACAATAAGCCAGGTTTTTTTTCCCGATCTTCGTGCAATTTAAAAAATTCGTCATATGGAATAGTGCTACCTCGATCACGAGCGGCTGTTATTTTAAAATCAGCCGCCATTATATTCCACTGCTTAAAGTGTGATGCAAAGAGTTCCGCTGTTCTCCTCGACAAATTTCCGTCTCGTACAAGGTCATTGAAGTCGGCTTGCGTTACTAAATGCGGCACTGCAGTCCCAACTTCACTGGGTGTTGGTACAAATTCCGATACTTCTGGACTCTCGCATTTCGCATTCGATGCAAGAAATGTTGATAGCATTGTTGGTACTACTGTTGATTCTCCATCGCTTATTTCGGGAACATCATCAAAAATCTCCACTGAAGCTGCTATACGTTCTTCTGGTGAGTAGAGAACCGCTGGAATAACCGATTCTACATTAGCGTAGCGAATTTTGTTGCGGCGAAAGTATTGGTACCCTTTAGTGCTCCGTACGTGGTAGCCAAATTGTTGGTACAGCGTACTTTATTGTTGACCTTCCATCAGTAAACTTGCATAAATTTCTATAGCAATAGTCGCACACGACTTCCGGAGTACACCACAAGTAAGGAACATAAGCAGTCTTGAATATTTTCTGAAACGAATTAACCATTGTTTTCGAAATATTTTCCAAATTTTTACTTGGTGCGAATAAGCTACAAACGTAACAAAAGTTATTTCGAGTCGGGCACTGCATTTTTTCTCAGATGAAATATATAGAAATACGTTTTCGCACAACAGAACTTAAAACGATTGTTCAATTCAATGTTTCATCTGTCATACTAGTTGTAAGTGTTGTAAAAGTCATAAACAGTTTAGTGTTAGAAAGTTACTATTGATAAACTGCAAATATATGGAGTAGGATGGGTGTAAAAACAAATTTTTTTTTTCGGAACGCTTTATTAATTTAGAAATTTTGAGTCCCTTCAAGTTATGCTGAAAAAAGTGAAAAAAAAATTAAAAAAAAAATTCAGGAAATTCTGAGAATTGATAAAAATCTATTTTTTTAAAAAATTTGACGTGATACAGACATTTCCACTAGTCTGCCTGTAAAAATTCAACTCGATTTGATCACGGAAAAAGGGTTAAAAATTGACAGGCGGACAGACGGACACTACGAGCTTTATCTCTATATATAAAAGAATAACGTGACTGACTGACTGACTGATTGACTGACTGACTGACTCAACATCGCCCAGCCCAAACCGCTGAAGATAGGAAGTTGAAATTTGGTATGTAGGTTCCTCTTTCGGGGTAGACGTCCGCTAAGAAGGGATTTTTGGAAATTCCTACCGGAACGGGCAAAAAGGGGGAAAGTGTCCCCCTTGACGGCCTGCCAAAACCCCTTTGGCTAGAAAGCTGAAATTTAAGATATGTGTTCCTTGGAGTAGGGGCTAACTTTTCTGGAAAGTACTTTCTAGAATTTTGGACAGGGACGTTGTAAAAATGGGGGTTAAAAAGGGGAAAAAGGCCCCCCTTGACGGCCTGCCCAAACCGCTGGAGGTAGGAAGTTGAAATTTGGTATAAAGGTTCCTCCACTATCGCAGACATCCACCAAGACGGGAGTTTTGGAAATTTTTACAGGGACGGGCAAAAACGGGAAAAAGTCTCCCCCTTGACGGCCTGCTCAAACTGCTGGAGCTATGAAGTTGAAATTTGGTATGTAGGTTCCTCGACCGGTGTAGACGTCCGTTGAGACGGCATTTTTGGAAATTCTTATCGGGAGGGGCAAAAAGGGGACAAAACAAGTACCTTTCTCCAAAAAAGTACCTTTTCCCAAAAAAAGTACATTTTCCCAAAAAACGTACCTTTTTCCCAAAAAAGTACCTTTTTCCCAAAAAAGTACCTTTATCCAAAAAAAGTACCTTTTTCCAAAAAAAGTACCTTTTTCCAAAAAAAGTACATTTTTCCAAAAAAAAAGTACCTTTTCCAAAAAATTACCTTTTTCCAAAAAAGTACATTTTTCCAAAAAAGTACCTTTTTCCAAAAAAAAATTCCTTTTTCAAAAAAAGTACCTTTTTACAAAAAAAGTACCTTTTTCCAAAAAAAAGTACCTTTTTTAAAAAAAGTACCTTTTTCCAAAAAATGTACCTTTTTCTACAAAAATGTACCTTTTCCAATAAAAAAGTACCTTTTCCAAAAAAAAGTACCTTTTCCCAAAAAAAGTACCTTTTTCTAAAAAAATGTTCCTTTTCCCAAAAAAAAATATATTTTTTCAAAAAAATACCTTTTTCAAAAAAAGTACCTTTTCCAAAAAAAAGTACCTTTTCCCAAAAAAAAGTACATTTTTCTAAAAAAATGTTCCTTTTCCAAAAAACATACATTTTTCCAAAAAAAAACACCTTTTAAAAAAAAATACCTTTTCCAAAAAAGTACAAATAAAGTACTTTGTAAAAACAAAGTATCTTTTTCCAAAAAATTTCGTTTTTCCAAAAAGTACCATTTAAAATAATATATAATTTCAAAAAAACTACTTTTTTTCCTCCCCCCACGGATATCTCCACTAAAACAAGGTTTCTTGATATTCGGCATAGACGTGCGCTAAGACGGGATTTTTGGAAATTCCTACCGGAACGGGCAAAAAGGGGAAAAGTCTCCCCATAAACAGTCTCACAAATTGGAAAAGTGCCTGCCCAAACCACTGGAGGTAAGAAGTTGAAATTTGGTATAAAGGTTCCTCCACTGTAGTAGACATCGACTAAGTTTGTGTTTTTGGAATTCCCTACAGGATATCACAAAAGGAAACTCGGTATGTGAGTTCCTCCTTCTGTGTAGGCGTCCGCTTAGACGGAATTTTTGAAATTCCTATCGGGAGGGGAAATCAGGTAAAAGTCTCCTCCTGACGGGTTGCCCAATCCCTTTTGGCCAACCTAAAATTTTAAATATGTATTCCTTGGAGTAGGACTAACTCACCGGCAACGTAATTTTTCTATTTTGGAACAGGAACATAGTAAAAATGGTGGTTGAAAGGGAAAAATGTCCCCACTAACGGCCTGCCCAAACCGCTTAGGCAATGCAGTTGAAATTTGGTATGAATGTTCCTCATCCATCGCAGATAGCCGCGAAGATGGAATTTTTGTAAATTCCTAAAGGGAGGGGCAAAAAGAAGAAAAGCCTTCGGCTAGAAACCTGAAGCTTAAAATGTGGGTCCCTGGAGTAAGGGCTAACTTATTAGAAAGATCCTTTTTTGAATTTTGGACAGGGTCGTTATAAAATGGGGGCTCAAAAAGGGAAAGTTGCCCCTTAACGACCTGTCCAAACTGCTGGAACTAGGAAGCTGAAATTCGGTACTTAGGTTCCTCTTCCAGCCTAATTCCAACCGGGAGGGACAAAAAAAGAAAAAGTGTCCCCCTTGACAGCCTGCTCAAACTGCTGGAACTAGGAAGCTGAAATTCCCTGTCGATGGATTTTCGGAAATTCCTACCGAGAGGGGCACAAATAGTAAAAGTTGGTTAGAAACCTGAAATGTAAAACATATGTTACTTGGAGTATGTGCTCACTTACCGAGAAGGTGCTTTTTGGACAGGGACATTGCAAAAATGGGGATTAATGAAGCGAAAAGTGCCGCTTAAAGGCCTGCCCAAACCGCTGGAGGTAGGAAGTTGAAATTTGGTATTAAAGTTCCTTCTCTATTGCAGACATCCGCTAAGATGAGATATTTGGAAATTTCTACAGGTAGGGTCAAAAACAGGAAAAGTCTCCCCCTTAACGGCCTGGCCAAACTGCTGGAACAAGGGAGCTTAAATTCGGTATTTGGGTTCCTTCTCCAACGTTGACGTCCCCTAAGATGGTATGTTTGGAAATTCATACCGGGAGGGGTAAAAAGGAAAAAAACTTCCCCCTTGACGGCCTGGCCAAACTGCTGGATATAGAGACCTAAAATTATGTATGTAGTAGGTTCCTCCTCCAACGCAGACGTTCTCTAAGACGGAATTTTTGGAAATTCCTACCGGGAGGGGTAAAAACGGTTAGGGTTCGGTTAGGCCCCTTGATGGCCTAACCGAACCCTTCGGCTAGAAACCTGTAATATATAATATGTTTTCCTTGGAGTATGAGCCAACTTATCGACAAGGCATTTCTACGACTTTGGACAGGAACGTGGTAAAAATGGTGGTTCAAAAGGGGAAAATTGCCCTCCCCCCCCTTAACGTCTGCGTCTTTAGCTAGAAACCTAAAACTTAAAGAAGAAGTGTATATGAAACACTAAAATTAAGAAACTAAATAGGAAACGAGTGGAATTGAAACACTACACCAGTGGAATGAAATGGATATAAACGTTGAACGAGTGGAATTGAAATTATAGACAATGCAAATGGATTGGAAGAGGGAATTACCTGTTCAAACACTATCCACGGAATATGAAACTTATGTAGCATAGAAACATACTCTCCAAAAAGTTAAACAAATTTTCTAAAAGAGAAAAAACCTTAGAAAAGGAATGGAACTTATATATTCCGATATTTAAACTTCATGTAACGAAGCACCGGTGGAAGAAACCGACGCAGTAAATTTTCCAACTGAATTTGTGAATTTACTTGAATTGCCAGGTCTACCTTTACATAAACTGGAATTAAAAAAAAAACTTTAAGACACGCTAAGACAACGCAGCGGGCTTTGCCCGCTATTTTTAATATTATAAAATGCTTTCCAACCCTGCTGCGCCCCCCCTAAACTTTAAGGCACGCTAACAACGTAGCGGGCTGCGCCGGCTAGTACTTTATAAATAAAAAAAAAATTCTGACGTGTACATGAAAATCGCCGATACACGTGTATTTTTATTTTTTCTCCCCTTTCCGAAAAAGTATATTAGGTTCATAGGACAGAATGTGTGTAACGCGGTGTTTTCTATTAAACTCGTTTTGTTCATAAACCAAAAAACTTACGAGACTTGGACGGCGGAGGTCAAATGTATAAATGTTTTAAATTCACTAAATTTTCTTAAAGTTTATTATCACAACACTGGTGGTTTACGTACAAAAACTAATGAAGTTTTTCTAGCAAGATCTTCTCATGATTTTGATGTTATTGCAATGGTGGAAACTTGGTTGATGTCATTTTATCTATCAAGCGAATTATTGGACTCCTATTATGAAATTTATAGAAGAGATCGAGTTCTTTCGGATGGTGCTAGTCGAGGAGGTGGTCTTTTGATGGCAATCCGCTCGGATTTTGCGAGCAAAGAAATTGATCTTCCTAATAAATCTCATGATTTAGAGCAAATGTGTGTTATTGTCACGTTGCCAGGTATTTCACAGTTCAGTAAACGTGAAATAGTTTTTATCTTAAGTTATATTCCACCAAAAAGTTCCTATGATATATACCACCTTCACTTATTAAATATTGAGTTTTTACTTTCTAATCTCAATGATGATCAGACTCCTTGTGTTTTGGGAGATTTTAATTTACCCAATATAAGATGGGATCTCAGCACAGCGGATCAAATATTGATGCATTTTAATATTACGAACGTTATTGAAAGCCACTTTTGTGATGCCTTATATTCACATGGACTTTCTCAAATGAATTTTATAAAGAACGATATAAATATATTGGATTTTATTTTTGTTGATGGTTATGCGAAATGTGATGTTAGCAGATACGATATACCGTTTACAGTTGAATTGGTACATCATAAGGCGTTGCAGATTAACTTAAATTTTTATGATTCAACTATGAATGATGACGTAACGGAGTTATACTTCGACTTTAAATCGGCAAATTATGTTGCTATAAATACTTTTTTTAATTCCGTATCCTGGTCTCAAATATTGGATGGTCGTAATTTAACTTTCGAAAAACGAAAGTACTAAGGACTGCAACGGATAACACGGCACCTATAACACTAAATGGGGCCACCCTAGAAGATGTGGATAAGTTCTGTTATCTAGGCAGTATTATAAGCAAAGACGGGGGTGCCGAAGCTGACGTAAAAAGCAGAATTGACAAAGCTAGACACGCCTATACATCCCTTGGTAGTGTATGGCAATCATCGCAAATATCGGAAGGACAAAAGTTGGAAATATTTAAAACCAGCGTCAAATCTGTACTCCTGTATGGCTGCGAGACATGGAAGGTTAGCAACATGATTACAAAGAAGCTGCAAGTATTTGTTAACAAATGGTTGAGACGAATTCTTAAAATATTCTGGCCTACTCGCATAAGCAATATGGATTTACTGAGAATCTACAACTTACAACCCATACAAAATGAAGTACTCAGACGAAAATGGAAGTGGATCGGCCACACCTTGCGGAAAAATAATTCAGAAATTTCCAAAGTATGCCTACAATGGAACCCACAAGGCAGAAGAAGCAGAGGCCGTGGCGAAGATCAACTTGGCCGCAACTCAGAATTCTTGCGCAAGACAGGAATAGATGGAGACACTTTGTAAATTCTATTTAGATGATATTATACTGTGTTTTTGCTAGATGCTCCAATGGAGTGACGAAACTTTAATTATATTTAAGTTTCGTTAACTAAAATAAAAAAATGAGGTTTTCAAGAAAGTCCTAAACGAATGTTATTATTTGTATGCTCCGGTTATGAGGAAAAGGCGAAATATGAAGTTGCCGTGGTATAACAGCAGACTACTTCATTTAAGAAATTTAAGAAACAAAGCTCGTAAAAAATCCAAATCAAGATAAGGATAACTTTGTTCGTCTTAGACGTGAATTTGATTTTTTGTCAAAATTTTTGTATAAAAGATATGTTGCTAATATGGAATCCCGCATTATGGACACTTTTGGGTATTTTTTAATAGCAAGAGGAAAATCAACGGCATACCTCGAACTATGTATTTTGGTGATACAATAGCTAGTGGCGAAGAAGAAGTTGCAAATTTATTTGAATCATTTTTTTCATCCGTTTATGAGGAAGTTCGTCCATCTAATATTTCTAATGTTTATCTAACTAACGTAAAGGATATGGTTAATATAGGAAATATCCAGCTGGAGAAAATTGATATTTTTGAATCGCTTATTCATCTGGACACTAACAAAAGTACAGGATTTGATCTCATGCCACCAATTTTATTGAAGAACTGTGCGTATTCCCTTTGCATACCCTTGACAGCAATTTTTATTCGATCGCTTACAGAAGGCAATTTTTTAAATGAGTGGAAATCTGCTTTTGTCACACCGATATTTAAATCTGGCCGTAGGGATATGGTTTCTAACTATCGCCCTATAGTAAAATTGTCTATTATACCAAAAATTTTTGATGAGATCATAAACCGAAAGTTATTTTGGGAGATTAAGAATTATATTAGCGTTTGCCAACACGGTTTTTTTAGAGGTAGATCTACTTGTACAAATCTAACAATTTTCATTTCGGAAAGGCATTCGATAAACTTCAACATTCGATATTGATAAGAAGCTTCATAGAATGGGTTTTCATTCTAAATTCTTGAAGTGGATAACTACTTTCCTTTCGGAAAGAACTCTTTATATGAAAATTGGGGCTGTTTTGTCAAATCCGATTTATGTGAGCTCTGGTATGCCACAGGGTAGCCATCTGGGTCCATTACTTTTCTTTTGTTTATAAATGACATCATTGACATTTTTAGAACCGTGAGTGTTTACTCTATGTTGATGATTTGAAACTTTTTCAGAATATTTCATCCGTTGCTGACTGTTATAACTTTCAGCAGGACATTTTTTCTCTAATGACTTGGTGCCAAAATAACCATCTTTACCTTAATTTTTCCAAATGTAAAATTATAACATTTTCTCATAAAAATTTTCCTATCATTTATTTATGACTATATGGATGAAAATAACTCCTGTTTTCTGCGTCATAACTTAGTTAAAGACTTAGGCGTCTTTTTTGATGACAAATTATCATTTAAATACCACATTAATTACATTATTTCTAAATCCAATTCTCAGAAACGTTTTACCAGATTTGCTCTTAGGGGGCCGATGTCAAAGACTCGGCCTACAGATGTTAACGGACCATGTTTTTAAAGGATATACTAGACAACAAAATAGATTGTTCTCCTTTATTATCGGCATTGCAATTCCACGCTCCTGCTAGAGTGTTAAGGGAAAATCATATATTTTCGGTTCCTTTCCATAGAACTAATTACGGACAAAACAAAGGTTTAAAAGGCTTAATACTTTCATTCGCTTTTTAAAAACTAATGAAATTTGGGTTAAATTTCATTCTCTAATAGCATTCTTATGGAATTAATTCGATAGCTTAATTCCCAAAAGCTTTAAAATTTATGAATTCATTCTATTTTGATTGAATTCTAACTGAATGAAACCCAATTTACCTGAATTCATTTAATAAAAAGGTGAATGAAAAATGATTTGTTTTCATTCACTTAATCAAATGCAAAATTTTAATTTGCATGTAATTGCTGAAATATTAGCATAATACAAATGAAAAACGTTTAAAATTCATCTAACAGAAATAAATAGTATCGTATGCTTTCTTACAGCTTGTATGCTTTGGTTTTGATTGTTTGTTAGTTTCAAACTACACTGCACTAAGTGAATGATAATAAAATTTCTTCATTCAATTAGTAAAATTGTGAATGAACATGCGATTTGAATGATTCAAGTTGAGAATTCATTTAATTCATATTAAAGCTTTGGGAATGAAGCTTATGAATGAATTCTTTACGAATGGTTTAAGGGAATGGTACATGAATATTTTTAAAATCTGATTTTAATTTTTCGTGATTTAAGCTTAAATTGAATTAAGTTTTTCGAAGCTCTGGGACGGAATGAGCCTATACATAGATGTATTCTCTTATATAATTCGGTATCTAACCGAATTGATACAGATGTTGGCAGAGCACCATTTAAGAGGCTAACATCCAACCTGTTGGACGAATAAGGGCTGTAGTCTTATATTCTATTTTATCTCTATTCTATTGTAAAATTTTTAATGTAAATTGTAAATTTTATATTAATGTAAATTGTAAATTGTTTTATATATTATTTTGAAACTATGCAATTTGAATGTAATCTGTAAGGGTTAAGCCCGGTAGATGAAATAAAGAAATTGAAATTGAAAAACAATATTGAATTGGAGTGCACCTTTTACACTTGTTTGATAAGTACTTTTATTGAAGAGAATATGGAACACTATGTCGCATTAACAAAGTGGTGTTTTTATGCCAGTCAACTTTCATATCAAAGAATAGCTTGTTAACTAGGATATTCAATCGATTAATTGTTATTCGATTAATCGAACAATTTTTCTCGAAAATTGTTTGAATAATTCAAAATGTCCAAATTTCGAATAACGAATAATTCGAATAATTTCTTACGATTAGTCGATTAATCGAAATTGGTAGAAAATTACAGAAATGTTTAAAAAATATAAATACATTTTTTATTAAAGTAAATGTGTTAAAAACTCAAAATTTTTAAAAAGAATTGTGGTAAATAATTTGCTGTTGGCTTGTACCTATCCGGATTTCATTCTGGCCTAAAATATTTGTAGCTTCAACTCAATGAGAATTTCATGTTTAAAGTATTAGCGTCAATAAACATCTTAAATCCCAAAGAAAAAAACAACATAAAATTATCACAGTTTGCTTTGTCATCTTCCAAATTACTAAAGTAAAGTAGTGGTATCTATTTATGTATAATAAATTTTTAATTATTTTTTACGACTTTTTAAACGTTGATATTAAATGAAAGCATTAGTAATTATTGTAATTAATGATTATTAGAATTATTAATTATAATTAATGCTCAATGTAATAAAGCTTGTATAGTAAGCACTCTGAATTAATAAAATAAAGGGATGGAGTTACGGAAACGTAGAGGGAAAATCAATTCTCAACAGAATTCCTCACTACATTTACGTTTTTTATGTATTCAATGCATACGAAAAATATACAAATTAACGTACGGGGTCTTATATTCTTCTTTCGGGTGTAGTTCTCCCCGATTTGGATAAAATTTTAATATGTGAAAGAGGGGACAGAAAAAATAAAAATAATGACAAAATCTGATATCAATTATTACATTTTTTTTATTTTGATGAGTTTCAGAAGAGTTACTGAATTTGTTTTTGTTTCTTTTTAAAATAAAATTATTAAAAACACAACAAGTGTATGTATATTATTTTACAGACAATTTTTTCGATTAATCGATTAATTTTAAAAATTTGTTCGATTAACCGGTTAAGAAAAAAACCCGAATAATTATTTACACGATTAATCGATTAAAATCAAAAGCCGATTAATTGAATACCCTATTGTTAACACTTCTTTGTTGGAGGTCAAATACATATCAAGTATTAAAGTTTTTGACGAAAAATATAATTTAGAATTTTCCGTTAGACTTTTTATTGTCTTTTATATCTAAAGTGTCGTTAACCTTGCGCTGCGGAGACCAAAAACGTCCAACAAGTGGTGTATGGTCAAACCAAAAGGGTTTTTGTGAAAATTTAAAAAATAAATTGTGACCCAATATTTTTGTTTTTAAATAAATGTTTTCCGACTAAAAATTATTTTTTCAAAACTTTCCCCTCAGACTTGAGCTGGAGCCCCCACTGAACGAACCGATGCAATACATGTACGATGCTGCTATTAAGGAAAATGTTTTAAACTGCCGGCATTGTTAAAATCAAGAGATTCCGTATTGATACCGGTTACAAATTTGAAAGGGTTTTGAAACGGATAACGGTATTATAAAGGTATCGATTGCCATTCATGGTAGAACACATACGTTTTTGTTTAGTTTACATTATTTTATCTGATATATCAAGGGTAGGCACGGAATTGTCACCGAGGGCCATATTGCGGGTTTTCATAAATTATACAGGGCCGCAGCATACAATAAAAAAAATAAAAATTGAAAATCTTTAGGTAAAATGAAAGCGGAAGGTACTAATGTTTAATTGTTTTTTTTTTTTTTTTTTTTTGTAAAAAAAAAGGTAGTCATGTCCTACGGGGAATGAGGAGTCAATTGCCCTCCAAGGACCTATCCCGTGACCGGTAAACCGAAGGCATATTACTAAATTCGTACAAATATGAACAAAAGAAAATGAATTAATATTCTTAGTATTTTCTGATCCGTTATTTTCACTGTTGCTTTGATAAAAACTTGACGGATACCGAAATAAAAAACTAAATTCGCGGCAAATTTTTAAAAATATTTTTTATTTATTTTACTCTTTGATTTATTTTTAACTTTATTTTTTCACGATTTGCTTACTTTAGCTCTTATTTTAAATTTCTATAATGTTTTGGTAAGAAATTTTAAGTTTTGTGTTTTCAACCTTTTTGTTTTAGTTTTAACAATTGGTATTTCACTTAACTTTTCTTTTTAACTTAAGGGGAATTTTTTAAAATTTTATTTATATTATCAGAGTTTTTGAGGTAATTTTTAATTTTTAATTGATTTTTTAATTTAATTATGGCCAACGCAAAAAACAAGTCAACTGCTATTAAGGGACCTATCCCATGACCGGTCAATCGGTGGCATATTCGAGGCACTTCCACCATATTTGTGTTTGTGTTAATGTTGTTTTCTTTTCTATTTTTTTCTGTTCCATGTTTTTATTATTTGCTGTGTGTGTGTTTGTTTTTTCTTTCTCTTTTTTATTTGAAAAGAAACGAAAAATATATAACTTAACCATCAGCCAGCCATCACGCATAGCAACATTAGCTCAGACGGTGGAGCGTTTGCCTTACAAGCAGAAGGTTGTGTTATCGAGCCCTACTTCGATGCCAAGTAGATTATTTTTAATTCTTAATTTTTTATTAGTTTATTTGAAAATCTATTTTTAGACACACCACCTTACTGCCACAATGTGTCTAAACTGTGGCAATTGGTCATTTCCAATGACAACGCCATGTTAAAGTGATATGTCTCTTTCAAACAAAAAGACCGATCAACGACCGGTCTCCGCCCCCTTGGGACCTATCCTGCGTGTCATCTGGGACCGGTCCCTTTCCCCGTAGGGTATCTATAGATATTTTGTGAACCAGAAGTAGAAGTTTTAATACATGTTTTAGCATAGGTTTGCCAAGTTCTTTCAAAACGTAACAAAAAACTTGTTCGGGAAAATCTGTTAAATCCCATTTCCACATTTTCTGAATGTTTAGTTAGTTTTTTTAGTAAAATCTGCTTGATAAGTGCTGTCCTCTATCTTGGTTAACGAGTTTCTCAATATATCTAACTTAACGCAAATGTCGGTTAGGTAAACATAAAGGTAATTCTGTAATTTTTTATAAGACGCACCAACAAAATTAATTTAAGTTTAAGTTGTTTTGAAAATGTACTGGTTAACTAAAACATTTTTAACATAAACTTAGAAGAATTGGAATAAATTAACGATATATTTTTCTATATTCAACAAATTTTTTCGTTACCTATCAAATTTTGAAATAAATAAGTTACGAAACCGCAGCATATAATCCGAAAATTTTTTAAGAGAAATTATCGCTAAATTCAAAAACTTTTCTACTGAAATAATCATAAGATTTTAACGTTCTGTTTTGTAAAAAGCATTTTAGAATTAAATAATTTCATAGGAAACACAATTACGATTCAGGTATAGGGTTTGGGATTTCCCGGACTTTTTTATTTCCCGGGAAACGGGAATGAAAAAATTTTATTCCCGGGAATCCCGGGAAATACTTTTGAACAAAATTGTTAATGAAAACCACCTATATAAGTAATTTTTGTTAAAAAAAACACTATTTCAGTGCAAATGCAGTCTGTGTGGTGAGAATTCAAAGTAAAAAATATCAGAATGTTGAACATTTGATTTCACATAAATTACTCGCAGCACTGACAAATGAATTGCATGATTCCAGTAGGCACCTACTACTGGACTGTCGGAAATAAACCGTTTCATCACACTTGGCCCATTAGATATGGTGGCCACAATGTTATTTTCCAAAGACAAATAAAACTCTTCTAGTCTTATTTCTACAATTCTTCTTATTTCATCAGCATTACATCTTCCTGATATATAAACCAACCCCAGGTTATAAAATGAATTATATCCGTTTGTACATATGTTCAAATATCTCTTTTGTGATATTCTTGTCCATTCATCTAAGATTATAGTAAATCTCCTATTGTTAGAAATATTGCTCGATATTTCTTTTATCATGATATCTTTTACATGATTGTAGTAATTTAATATAATGTTCTTTATATCGGTTTCATTTTTTTGCAATGCCAGGTTTTTATTATAAAAACTTTCTCGAATAAACGAAGATCTAGTTATGGTGCGGATTGACTGCAGCTAATTTGGATACCATTTCAGGAAATGTTTGCCCTACCATAAAGCCTTTAATGCCTATTCAGCTTACACTTTTTCTTCAGGTACCTTGCTAATTTTAGCTGAAACGTTATTCTTGTTGTTTTCTTCAAGAGAAGTTGCATGACCATCAATTTTTTTTTTTGTGAACCAAATTTAGATGTCGGATAACCAAATTTAGATACCACCGTTAACCATTAGTCTTTTCTTTTCACATTTATTAATGAAAACGTTACTTATAAAATTATTGACCCTTAATATAAAGGCGTATTTTAAATTTAAAGTCCACTTTATTTTTAATCAAACGGTTTTGTTCATTTTGTGTATGAAAACCTTACAAAAATATTTATATTTTCAAATATTTTGATTGGTTGAAAATAAATTAACCAATCATAATGTTCCAAAAATAAACCAAGCCACCCAATATTTTAACAACGTCGAATTTAACTAAAATATACATTTGAAAAATTTAGATTTGTAAGAAACAAGACTTTTTGTTCATATTTCTTTTAAACATTTTACCAAGTTTTTAGATTTTACTACTTAAATTTTGAATAAGTTATGCGAAAAATCTTTATTAGTTGAAATGCTCCTTATTACTTGGCAAAGATTTTATGTGTGTGTCAAATAAATGTATTCCCTTTTAAAAGATTTTAACAATGACATTTTTGTTTTGGTATTTAAAATGTTTTTATGACTAAAATTAAAAAATCCTATTCGAAACAAAAACAATTTAAAAAATTTAATATTTTTAAAATTTCCCGTTTTCCCGGGAAAAATATATTATTTTCCCGGGAATTCCCGGCAAACTTTTCCCGGGATTTCCCGGGAATTCCCGCCCGGGATTTCCCGAACCCCAAACCCTATTCAGGTATGAAAAAAATTCTCAGAATATGATTACCCAGCAAAATATTGGTAATGACGCCTCATTACTATCTGCATTACCAAAAATGATATATCATTACCTTTTGCATTATTTTATAAAATAAAATAACGACTTCCTAATTTTTAAATATAAAATAATGACTTACTCGTAATATTTTAAATGAGTACCTACTGTTTACACAGTTAAATTTTATACATTTGTTTATTATATGTACCCTAGTAAAAATGATTTTTATATATTCATATATGAGTTTTATACAATCATTTGTGATTTTATACAATTATAACTTGTCGGGTATTGTGAATCATATATTTTTATATGATTATATCATATAAAAATATATGATTCACATGACGTTATATATAATCATATGCGATTTGGTCTCCAGGCATATATTAAGAGATCTGCAAATATAGTTTATACATAATTATATATAATGGCGTATAAGCTTCTCTAAACAATCTTATATCAAAATATATAACAAAGTTAATATAAAATTGTAATAATTTTATGTATAAATTTATCTGACATGATATCTAATTATACAAAATTTTATAAAGTTTAATTGCACTATAAAATTTAAAAAAAAAACTCCGAAATTGTGGTTTTGAATTTTGCACTTTGACATATAAATAAATGTTTATAATTGAATTTAACATATATTTTCCAAATAGTTAGCGAAATACTCTTTATTAAACTCAAAATTATTTTAAAGAAATAAATAAAGGAAATTTTTTTTTCATTGTGGAATTAAAGGTCGAAATAATTATTTTTACTTTTAAATTTAAAAATTAGACAAACATATGTTGAAATAAATATGGTTTAAGTTCATTTATTTTTCCGTTAAAAAAAATTAATTGTGAAAGTTAATTTTTTATCATGTTGGTTTTTAATTTTTATTTAAAAAAATGAAATTTGTTTTTTTCGACCTTTTTAATTCATTAATTAGAAATTTATTAATTCAGTTCGAGGACTATTTCCTTATTATGAATTAACATAATAAGTACTTTTTTCAAAAACTGTTTTTTTTTTCTTCATCAGGATACTCTCCTGACAAATACTTCACAGAGTTTTTGCTTTCAAAAAACCTCTACACTTTCAGAAATGAAAAGAGGATCGTTTCGGGGATTTTCCAGGTCCCCTTCATCAGTTTTCTTTAGAAAGTGGTGGCGTAATCCCCGAAACGATCGTCTTTTCATTCCTGAAAGTGTAGAGGTTTTTTGAAAGCAAAAATTCTGTGAAGTATTTGTCAGGAGAGTATCCTGATGAAGAAAAATAGCAGTTTTTTTTTAAAAAAAGTACTTATTATATTAATTCATAATAAGGAAATTGGCCTCGAACTGAATTAATAAATTTCTAATTAGTTAATTCAGCTTTTCAGTTATCTTTCTTATAAAAGAAAGATAAAAACTCTAACCTAGAAAAAGTTGTTCCGAGAAATTTCTGTAATGTTTTATTTTGTCACCTATTTCCAAGTTTATTAGCAAAAATTGTTCTAAACATTAAGCATTGGATTTAATATGAATGAAATAAGTGATCCCAATAATATTTACTAAAATTTTCTTTGAAAATCTTCATCAAATTATATGTATTTATATATAATTTGATGCAGTTAGATAGACCCATTTTTCGGATCAAATTGTATCAGGTGAGATAACATGCTTATCTCGCTTGATATAATTATATATTCCAATATTCGGATCAAATTAGATATGGACGTATATATTGGTTTATATATGGTGATATATGATTATATGACATCTTTTTTAGTCGAGATATTAAAAAAATTTGACTTCTTTAAAAAATATCGCGACCATATTGCCATGTTGAACTGCTTATACATATAATGATTTTTATTTGAATTCCAAGATCCTAATAAACTTATTTGCAAAAAGTGTAAAGTTTTTTTTGCACTATTAAATTTTATATATTCTTTTAAAGATGTGTACTATTAATGAAAATCCTCAGTACTTTAAATAACACTGTGGAACAAATTCAGGTTAGCAAAAGTTAGGTCGATTCTGAGAGTGAGGGGTGAAAATAGAGGCTAAATTAGAAGGCCCGTATCGCGGCGTGTGTTTATGTTAGTTCGAATTTTTTTTTTTTTAATCGACCTTCGAACTTTGCAGTCAAATGCCGATTTTCAGCATATTGGTTATATGGTTTTTTGGCTATAACTTGTCGACTAATTGATATTTTTTAAATCTGTAAAAGCCAAATTATTGCTAGAGACCTGTGCAACAAAAATTTTTTGTGGTGCTTATGAAGCAAAATGTTGGAAAAATTATTTTTTTTTCATGCTTTTTGAAAATATTTTCCACAAAACTAAGTCTTTTTTGCTTTCTGTTTGATCTATAATATGCTTCTCAGTTTCTTCTTTGTCTTCCCCTTCTTCCTCTTTTTCCTCGTCTTCCTCTTCTTCAAAGGTGTTTTTATACCAAATATTGTTACAATAAGTGCAAAATTCAACAAATGTATTTATAATTTTAACAACGACATTGTGAAATTTAAAATCAATTTTTATAAATTCGATATTTTTGAGTGTATGTATCTGTCGAAATTCTTGGAAAATTTGCATTTTAGCCGACATTAGCCGATTAGCCGCCGCCAGTCGACACTATTTTTTTTAGCCAGCCGCCGCCGATGCGTTTGCGGCTCATCTCCAAAAATCAATCGCCGCCGACTATTTTAGCCATTAGCCGCCGCCAGCAGACAGAATGGACCGGCTTGTATCTCTGCTCCCGACTAAAAAAGATGTTATATAATCATATATCACTATATATATGTTCATATCTAATTTGATCCGAATATTGGAATATATAATTATATCAAACGAGATAAGCTGTTATCTAACCTGATACAATTTGATGCGAAAAATGGGTCTATCTAATTGCATTAAATTATATATAAATACATATAATTTTATAAAAATTTTCAAATAAAATTTTAGTAAATATTGTTGAGATCACTTATTTTCATTCATATTAAATACTAATGGCCGACAGAACAGTTTGGCTAATAAAGTGGGTATTGGTCGATCTTTGGTATTGATGGAAATGAGAATTGAATGCGATTTAGGACGTTTTTAGGACGCAAATTGTCCTTAAACTTAGAATATCGCAGTTTGCAACTAAATTCAAAACGAGAAAAAGTTGTTTAGAAGAATTTATGCTAATAAACTTGGAAATAGCTGACAAAGTAAATTTTCGGTTCAACTCAACTTTACAAAAATTTGTCGGAACAACTTTTTCTAGTTTAGAGTTTTGGTCTTTCTTATAAAATGTGTCTTTCTTATAAAATAAAAAAAAAAAAACTCTAAGTTTGTTTTCTTTATTGTTATAGTGCAATTAAACTTTATAAAATTTTGTATAATAAGATATCATGTCATGTTACATATTTTGATATAAGATTGTTTATAGAAGCTTATACGACATGATATATAAACTATATCGCAGATTTCTTAATATATGACTGGAGACCAAGTCGCATATGATTATATATAACGTCATATCAAACATATTTATAAAACCAAAGTGTTAATATAAATGTATATGGTTATATAAAGCCACGCATATAAACATTTATAATAATATCAAATCATATAAGATTATAACCTCCTCGTTCCTCATGTGCAGCCTAATGGACATTTTTCAAACGTTTGCAGACGTGTTTTAAAAAATTATTTTTAATTTTATGACCATTTGTACAGCTAACTGAACATGTTTTTTGTACTAAAAACCAGTATTTTTTTTGCAAGCTAGTCACTCTAAAAAATTTTGCTTTATATTTGTGATCAGGTGATCGTAGAACACTTTTTTTAAAGCACTTAACCATTTTAATTAAATTTTTGCAATTGTGATATATAAAAATTAAAAAAAAATATATATAATTTTATTGTTAACAGTTCAATAAACAAGGTAAAGTACATAAATTTTCAATAACTTTTTTGTTAGACCCTTATTTTAGCATTTTTTAGCATGTCCAGCCCGCTGCACATTTGTTACCTATAATGGCACGTAAAATTTCAGAGCAACAGATTTTTGACCTGCTCATGGAAAGCGACATTGAAGATTTATCAGATGATGAAGGAAATGAGGAGGAACAAAATCTCTTGGGTTTTGAAGAGGAAATAGCGGAAGAATTAATGGAAAGAGAAGAGTCACCAACGCCCGAAGTTTTGCCTCAAGCTAAAGTCAAGCGGTTAAAATGGCTTTCAAGAAACCTTTCGAATTCTCCTCAATGTTCCGAAGAAGACTGGGAGGTTGGAAAAAGGCAGTTGTGGACACCATTTAATTATTTTTCGGAGTATTTTGATGATAGTTTTTGGAGTCTTATTTAGGAAAACAGCAATATGTATGCTTTGAAAAATAACCGCACTTTGAACTCAACTCCTTCCGAGTACAAAAAGTTGGTGCTCATATTGTCGCGGGGTGCATGAAACTTCCAAGAATACGCATGTATTATCGGCCTCAAATAAAGGTCCCAGCTATCACACAAATTCCGAGGGATAGTTTTTTTAAGTTAAGAAATAGCATGCATTTTGTTAACAATATGTCAGTTACTGAAGAGGGAAAAAAATATAAGCTTTGGAAAGTTCAACCAGTACTTGACGTTGTGTTAAAAAGGTGTAAATTAATTCCTAAACCTAAAAAATGCAGCATCGACGAGCAAATGATTCCATTTTCAGGAACGACAAGCTTAAAGCAGTACGTAAAAGGCAAACCAAATCCAGTAGGATTAAAAAACTTTGTTTTAGCGTCACCTGATGGTTTAATTTTAGACTTTTTTATATACCAAGGAGCAAACACATGGCCTGATGGTAAGCCTAATAAACATTTAGGAATTGGAGGTTCTGTTGTACAAAAACTTGTTGCAGACCTGAGCGAAGGTAGCGAAGTATTCATTGATCGCTATTTCACTTCGATAAATATACTGGAGTGCCTGCTGGAAAAAGGTATATTTGCCACAGGTACTATTCAATTAAACAGAGTGCCCAAGGAACTTATTTCAAAGTTATCCAAGGACAAAACGTTGCTAAAAAAAGGCAGAGGCAGCTACGAAGAGTTCGTCAGAGAAGATGACAAAATTTGTGTGGTTAAGTGGATGGATAGCCGCTCGGTACTAATAGCCATAACATCAATTGGATCACTTCCTATCCAATCCGCTCGACGCTGGGACAAAGTGGAAAAAAAATACATACACATTGATTGCCCAAATTCGATACACAGATACAACCAATGTATGGGAAGAGTAGACCTAGCTGATAGGTTCGTTGCGTATTAAAGAATTGCAATTCGAACCAAAAAATGGCCCTTGAAGGTGTTTTGGCATTTTGTCGACGTGGCCGCTTGCAACTCCTGGGTAATGTATAAAAAAGATAAATATGCATGCGGAGAAAACAAAAAAAACATGATGGACTTGTTAGACTTTAAATTCTATATCGCGGAATGTTTAGTTGCTGGTGCTTCTCAGAAAAGAGCACCTTCTCCAGATTTGGAAGACGAACCAACACAAAAAATAGCACGGGCAATAAAACCTTTGCCACCAAAAGATGTACGTATGTCAGAAAATAAACATTTACCCATATGCGCCGTTACTGACAAAAATAAATTTATGCGTTGTCGTAAAGAGGAATGCAAACAAAAAACACGTTTTAAGCGTATTTCTTGTAACATGTTTTTATGCATTACAAATGATCGGCAGTGCTTCATGGAGTTTCACTCCTAATCGATCAATATATTAAATAACTTTTTTTAATTTTCATCTAGGAGTATAATTATTTTCATGAATTTTAAAATAAAAATATATAAAAAAATAACAGTTTTTTATTTCACTTAGTTACAAATGTCCAGCCGGCTGCACCTGCAGTATCTTAGAATCCCTTCGTCCTTTATGTCCTTGAACAATTTTTTTTTTCTATTGTTTCTCTCAGAAGCATAAAACAAAAATTTTTGAAGACTTCTGAAGCTAGATTTTTCCTCGGGACTGAGGAGAATAAGAAAACTTTTTTAGTCGGGCTGATACAATTTTATTGGTTTATATCACATGGTATCAGTTTAGGTCCAAATAGATATATTTGTATGCAAAATTATATAGTTATATCCCAATTTTGACCTGATATCAGTTTGAAACTTTGATACAATTGTATAAGGTAAATGTCAGATACAATTATATTATATTTATATAAAATTGAACCAATTACGATCAAACCGATAAAATTGTATCAGTTCAAAAATCTGATACAATTTCATCTGATTAACACATAATTTAATCAGGTCAGATCTAAACTGATAGATTTAGATAAAAATTTATAAACAATTGATAAAAATATATCGGGCCATTCTTCGGATGAAACTGTATATTTATACACCCGGTGAAAAATGTTCATATACGCTCAAACATGTTCATATATGGTTTATGTATGGACACATATGAACAAATATGGATTTTTTATGAACATATATGGATTTTATATGAACATATATGGAAGTATATCTGATTGCATATATTGAAAAAATTTCATATACAGACATATATGGAAACATCTGTTATTTCATATATGGAAATAGCACTCATATATGGACAAATATGAAAGTATATGTTATTCAATTTATGCAAAAGGGACTTGTATATGAACATATTTCGAAGAATACATTTTTCCATATATGTAAAAGGAACTCATATTTGGATAAATATGGAATTATATTTAATGCCATGAATAAAAAAAGGAACATATGTAGCGCCTAATTTGAATGTCATACATAAATTTATATCTATCGTACAACCTTATAATAAAGGACAGCAACGTTCGCATGTATTCGCATATATTTAATAAATGTATTTGTTCATATATGTCCATATATGAACATATACTTAGGTGTTACCTCATTTTTTGAATTTCTTCATATATGTGCAAACCATATATGAACATATACGAACATTTTTCACCGGGCAGATATAACTTAATCACATATATGACTATATGTAACTATTTTTACTCGGATTGTTTAAATAATACGAAATATCAAAGTATATGGTAGCATATATTATCATATCTGGAACTGTATTAAAAATGTTGTTCATAAGGTACCATATATGACCATATATTATCGAAATGGCACCATATATCATAATGTAGGGTTTAAATGTCACCACATATGGTAATATATTGTTTAAATGACACCATATATCAATTTATATTGCACTATACACTGCTGTGCAATATAATAGGCACATTCAAATTTTTTCTAATTTTATTCTCGTTGTCTTTATTTTTAAAGATCAAAATAGTGGATAAATTCACCCAAAAATGCGAGGAGATTATTCAGAAATTGGTGCAGAATTTTAGCGTAATGTCTGTTTTTTTATTTTGTAATTTGTTTTAAGTAAGCGTGGCTTTTAATGAAAAATAAGAGATATCTATTTTCTATCAAATTACATAGTAAAATTTTGCGAGCACTGATCGGATATATACAAACTGTATATTTTTGTAAATTCTATAAAATTTCCTTAAATCTTGCATTATCTTTATCCACAAACGGTCCCCAGACTTAAAATGACAGCGCCTTAAACATGACCAGATTTTCCTTTGTTTTTAGCGATTTTAAAATAGAGTTAACAACACTGAAACTTTAAAGTGAATGGCCTTATTCTACACTTAACGCGATATAACGAATCAGTCAAGCTTGTTTTACGTTATAGTATAAAGCATTCCGAGTTTAAATTTCAGTGTTGTTAACTTTATTTTGAAATCGCTAAAAACAAAGAAAAATTTAGTCATGTTTAAGGCACTGCCAGTTTAAGTCTGGCGACCATTTGTAGAAAAAAATAATGTAAGACTTAAGGAAATATTATAGGACTTCCAAAAATATACAGTTTTTACAGAACTGATCAGTACTCGCTAAATTTTTATTATGTAATTTGATAGAGGGTCGATATCGCTTATTTTTCATTAAAAGCCACGCCTACTTCAAACAAGTGACAAAATAAAAAAACAGACGTCACGTTAAAATTCTGCACCATTTTCTGAACAATCTCCTCGCATTTTAGGGTCAATTTATCCACCATTTTGATCTTCAAAAATAAAGGCAACGAGAATAAAATTAGAAAAAATTTGAATGTGCCTATTATATTGCACAGCACTGTATATAGGTCATATATTATTATGTCTGGAACTGTATTAAAAATGTTGTTCATGAGGTCCCATATATGAGCATATATTGTTGAAATGGCACCATATATGAATATATATTGTTTAAATAGCACCATATATAGTAATATATTACCTAAATAACACCATATATAAATATATATGACACTATATATAGAATCATATATTATCATATCTGGAACTGTATTAAAAATTTTGATCATGAGGTACGATATATGGCCATATATTGTTTAAATGGCACCATATATAATAATATATGGTTTAAATGGCACCATATATGCTAATATATTGCTTAAATAACACCATATATATATATGGCACTATATTTAGTAGCATATATTATCATATCTGTAACTGTATTAAAAATTTTGTTCATGAGGTACCATATATGACCATATATTGTTTAAATTCCACTTTATATTATAATATATAGTTTAACTGGCACCATATATAGTTATATATTGTTTAAATGATACCATATATAATTATATATTCCTAAAATGCCGCCATATATATTAAGATATAGCTCTATATACAACTATATATGCAATAAGATCAGCCATGCTATGTAATATATAATCATTAGGGCAAGGAACTTCATGCACTTAAAAATGCAAAATATGCGCCTAAAATATACGGCTAAAAAAGAAAAATATGCATTAAAAATATAAGAAATATGCACTAAAAACTATTATTTTTGCAAAAATAATGCAATTTAAAACTTAAAAATATATTTTAGATAGTTATTTTGCAAACAGACACAGAACTCGAAGATTTTGCATAGGTCAATAAGGTTTTTAAGAATGTTTATTTTGATTGAATCAAAATATAAAAATTTGAATTTTTTATATTTTTTTACGAAATAAAAATGCTCCTAAAAATTAAAAATATGGACATATATGCATTAAAAAGCACAAAATATGCATTAAAAAGGCACCAAATATGCATTTAAAGTCAAAATATGCAAAAATAATTTATGACAAAATATGCAAAAATATGCAACTACAAATCGATGCCATTTTGTTCTAAATTTGATGATTCGGATAAATATTTAGTTCATATTAGTTTTGGAATATCGACAAAACACATGCATTTGCATGGAATTCCTTGCCCTAATAATCATATATACCATATCTAATGTAATTAGATGAAATTATATATGGCATAATATAAGGAAAAATTTTGGAGAAAGATGTCATATATAATTATTAGGGCAAGGAATTTCATGCACTTAAAAATGGAAAATATGCGCCTAAAATATGCGGTTAAAAAAGAAAAATATGCATTAAAAATATAAGAAATATGCATTAAAAACTATTATTTTTGCAAAAATAATGCACTCTAAAACTTAAAAATGTATTTAAGTTAGTTATTTTGCAAACAGACACAGAACTCGAAGATTTCCTATAGGTCAATAAGGTTTTAAGAATGTTTATTTTGATTGAATCAAAATATGAAAACGTATCAATTTTTTATATTTTTTTACAAAATAAAGAATGCTCCTAAAAATGAAAAATATGCACAAATATGCATTAAAAAGCACAAAATATGCATTAAAAAGGCACCAAATATGCATTTAAAGTCAAAATATGCAAAAACATGCATTTATGACAAAATATGCAAAAATATGGAACTACAAATCGATGCCATTTTGTTTTAAATTAGATGATTCGGATAAATATTTATTCCATATTAGTTTTGGACTATCGACAAAAAACATGCATTTGCATGAAATTCCTTGCCCTAATAATTATATATGGATATACATAACGACATGTCTAATTATATATTGTAATATATGCCACATATGATTATATATAACATGTTTTACTCGGGTCGTCATAAAAATTTAAATATAAACATATTTACCCTAATAAAAATGGTTTTTATATAAACAGATATGATTTTTATATAATCATTTATGATTTTATACAATTATAACTTGTCGAGTATTGTGAAACATATATTTTTATATGATTATATCAAACGATATTTAATTATATAAAATTATATTAACCAGATCCACCATTTTCCGGATCAAATCATGTATGTGTTAATATAATTATATAAAAAATATATTATTTGATCCGAAAAATGGTGGATCTGGTTAATATAATTTTATATAATTAAATATCGTTTGATATAATCATATAAAAATATATGTTTCACAATACTCGACAAGTTATAATTGTATAAAATCATAAATGATTATATAAAAATCATATCTGTTTATATAAAAACCATTTTTATTAGGGTAAATATGTTTATATTTAAATTTTTATGACGACCCGAGTAAAACATGTTATATATAATCATATGTGGCATATATTACAATATATAATTAGACATGTCGTTATGTATATCCATATATAATTATTAGGGCAAGGAATTTCATGCAAATGCATGTTTTTTGTCGATAGTCCAAAACTAATATGGAATAAATATTTATCCGAATCATCTAATTTAAAACAAAATGGCATCGATTTGTAGTTCCATATTTTTGCATATTTTGTCATAAATGCATGTTTTTGCATATTTTGACTTTAAATGCATATTTGGTGCCTTTTTAATGCATATTTTGTGCTTTTTAATGCATATTTGTGCATATTTTTCATTTTTAGGAGCATTCTTTATTTTGTAAAAAAATATAAAAAATTGATACGTTTTCATATTTTGATTCAATCAAAATAAACATTCTTAAAACCTTATTGACCTATAGGAAATCTTCGAGTTCTGTGTCTGTTTGCAAAATAACTAACTTAAATACATTTTTAAGTTTTAGAGTGCATTATTTTTGCAAAAATAATAGTTTTTAATGCATATTTCTTATATTTTTAATGCATATTTTTCTTTTTTAACCGCATATTTTAGGCGCATATTTTCCATTTTTAAGTGCATGAAATTCCTTGCCCTAATAATTATATATGACATCTTTCTCCAAAATTTTTCCTTATATTATGCCATATATAATTTCATCTAATTACATTAGATATGGTATATATGATTATTAGGGCAAGGAATTCCATGCAAATGCATGTGTTTTGTCGATATTCCAAAACTAATATGAACTAAATATTTATCCGAATCATCAAATTTAGAACAAAATGGCATCGATTTGTAGTTGCATATTTTTGCATATTTTGTCATAAATTATTTTTGCATATTTTGACTTTAAATGCATATTTGGTGCCTTTTTAATGCATATTTTGTGCTTTTTAATGCATATATGTCCATATTTTTAATTTTTAGGAGCATTTTTATTTCGTAAAAAAATATAAAAAATTCAAATTTTTATATTTTGATTCAATCAAAATAAACATTCTTAAAAACCTTATTGACCTATGCAAAATCTTCGAGTTCTGTGTCTGTTTGCAAAATAACTATCTAAAATATATTTTTAAGTTTTAAATTGCATTATTTTTGCAAAAATAATAGTTTTTAGTGCATATTTCTTATATTTTTAATGCATATTTTTCTTTTTTAGCCGTATATTTTAGGCGCATATTTTGCATTTTTAAGTGCATGAAGTTCCTTGCCCTAATGATTATATATTACATAGCATGGCTGATCTTATTGCATATATAGTTGTATATAGAGCTATATCTTAATATATATGGCGGCATTTTAGGAATATATAATTATATATGGTATCATTTAAACAATATATAACTATATATGGTGCCAGTTAAACTATATATTATAATATATAGTGGAATTTAAACAATATATGGTCATATATGGTACCTCATGAACAAAATTTTTAATACAGTTACAGATATGATAATATATGCTACTAAATATAGTGCCATATATATATATGGTGTTATTTAAGCAATATATTAGCATATATGGTGCCATTTAAACCATATATTATTATATATGGTGCCATTTAAACAATATATGGCCATATATCGTACCTCATGATCAAAATTTTTAATACAGTTCCAGATATGATAATATATGATTCTATATATAGTGTCATATATATTTATATATGGTGTTATTTAGGTAATATATTACTATATATGGTGCTATTTAAACAATATATATTCATATATGGTGCCATTTCAACAATATATGCTCATATATGGGACCTCATGAACAACATTTTTAATACAGTTCCAGACATAATAATATATGACCTATATACAGTGCTGTGCAATATAATAGGCACATTCAAATTTTTTCTAATTTTATTCTCGTTGCCTTTATTTTTGAAGATCAAAATGGTGGATAAATTGACCCTAAAATGCGAGGAGATTGTTCAGAAAATGGTGCAGAATTTTAACGTGACGTCTGTTTTTTTATTTTGTCACTTGTTTGAAGTAGGCGTGGCTTTTAATGAAAAATAAGCGATATCGACCCTCTATCAAATTACATAATAAAAATTTAGCGAGTACTGATCAGTTCTGTAAAAACTGTATATTTTTGGAAGTCCTATAATATTTCCTTAAGTCTTACATTATTTTTTTCTACAAATGGTCGCCAGACTTAAACTGGCAGTGCCTTAAACATGACTAAATTTTTCTTTGTTTTTAGCGATTTCAAAATAAAGTTAACAACACTGAAATTTAAACTCGGAATGCTTTATACTATAACGTAAAACAAGCTTGACTGATTCGTTATATCGCGTTAAGTGTAGAATAAGGCCATTCACTTTAAAGTTTCAGTGTTGTTAACTCTATTTTAAAATCGCTAAAAACAAAGGAAAATCTGGTCATGTTTAAGGCGCTGTCATTTTAAGTCTGGGGACCGTTTGTGGATAAAGATAATGCAAGATTTAAGGAAATTTTATAGAATTTACAAAAATATACAGTTTGTATATATCCGATCAGTGCTCGCAAAATTTTACTATGTAATTTGATAGAAAATAGATATCTCTTATTTTTCATTAAAAGCCACGCTTACTTAAAACAAATTACAAAATAAAAAAACAGACATTACGCTAAAATTCTGCACCAATTTCTGAATAATCTCCTCGCATTTTTGGGTGAATTTATCCACTATTTTGATCTTTAAAAATAAAGACAACGAGAATAAAATTAGAAAAAATTTGAATGTGCCTATTATATTGCACAGCAGTGTATAGTGCAATATAAATTGATATATGGTGTCATTTAAACAATATATTACCATATGTGGTGACATTTAAACCCTACATTATGATATATGGTGCCATTTCGATAATATATGGTCATATATGGTACCTTATGAACAACATTTTTAATACAGTTCCAGATATGATAATATATGCTACCATATACTTTGATATTTCGTATTATTTAAACAATCCGAGTAAAAATAGTTACATATAGTCATATATGTGATTAAGTTATATCTGCCCGGTGAAAAATGTTCGTATATGTTCATATATGGTTTGCACATATATGAAGAAATTCAAAAAATGAGGTAACACCTAAGTATATGTTCATATATGGACATATATGAACAAATACATTTATTAAATATATGCGAATACATGCGAACGTTGCTGTCCTTTATTATAAGGTTGTACGATAGATATAAATTTATGTATGACATTCAAATTAGCCGCTACATATGTTCCTTTTTTTATTCATGGCATTAAATATAATTCCATATTTATCCAAATATGAGTTCCTTTTACATATATGGAAAAATGTATTCTTCGAAATATGTTCATATACAAGTCCCTTTTGCATAAATTGAATAACATATACTTTCATATTTGTCCATATATGAGTGCTATTTCCATATATGAAATAACAGATGTTTCCATATATGTCTGTATATGAAATTTTTTCCATATATGCAATCAGATATACTTCCATATATGTTCATATAAAATCCATATATGTTCATAAAAAATCCATATTTGTTCATATGTGTCCATACATAAACCATATATGAACATGTTTGAGCGTATATGAACATTTTTCACCGGGTGTATAAATATACAGTTTCATCCGAAGAATGGCCCGATATATTTTTATCAATTGTTTATAAATTTTTATCTAAATCTATCAGTTTAGATCTGACCTGATTAAATTATGTGTTAATCAGATGAAATTGTATCAGATTTTTGAACTGATACAATTTTATCGGTTTGATCGTAATTGGTTCAATTTTATATAAATATAATATAATTGTATCTGACATTTACCTTATACAATTGTATCAAAGTTTCAAACTGATATCAGGTCAAAATTGGGATATAACTATATAATTTTGCATACAAATATATCTATTTGGACCTAAACTGATACCATGTGATATAAACCAATAAAATTGTATCAGCCCGACTAAAAAAGTTTTCTTATTCTCCTCAGTCCCGAGGAAAAATCTAGCTTCAGAAGTCTTCAAAAATTTTTGTTTTATGCTTCTGAGAGAAACAATAGAAAAAAAAAATTGTTCAAGGACATAAAGGACGAAGGGATTCTAAGATACTGCAGGTGCAGCCGGCTGGACATTTGTAACTAAGTGAAATAAAAAACTGTTATTTTTTTATATATTTTTATTTTAAAATTCATGAAAATAATTATACTCCTAGACAGAGACCCAAAATAACTGTTATATTTCTAAAAAAGTCACCACCCAAATTTATTTAATTATAATACTTCAATAATGCACTATATTTTATAAATCATATTGCACAAAAAAATCACAAAGTTCGGCAAAGATTTTAATTTTTTCAATTTTTATATTTTACTCTATAAATTTCTGTTGTTTTTTGATTTTTATTTTAAAACTTTTTATAAAAGTTACAGAATGATTTTTTTGAAAAAATTAATCAATAACTTTTTTATTTGATAATAAAATAAAAATTAAAAATTGAGCTAAATGGAATGCCGGAAGCTGCTGGAATATACATATTTACTCACTTTAAATCACTGTTCAATCTTTTATTAACACTAGTTGACATCATCAGGATATTATAATTGGTGAAGTCATTGGTTCTATGGCTTTTGATTTATATTCTTAATTGTTATTTTTTGATAAAGAAAAAAAATTACAAAATAACTTTTATTATTTTTGAAAAAATAAAAATCGTGTTTGGATTGTTTTTGTTTGAATTAAAAATAAAAATCAAACAGAGCAAATAAACAGAAAATTAAAAATACTCAAACAAGAAATAATTGTAAAACAATCACTTTTTTGAATAAAAGTTGTAACTGTTACGTCCCTGCTCCTAGATGAAAATTAAAAAAAGTTATTTAATATATTGATCGATTAGGAGTGAAACTCCTTGAAGCACTGCCGATCATTTGTAATGCATAAAAACATGTTACAAGAAATACGCTTAAAACGTGTTTTTTGTTTGCATTCCTCTTTACGACAACGCATAAATTTATTTTTGTCAGTAACGGCGCATATGGGTAAATGTTTATTTTCTGACATACGTACATCTTTTGGTGGCAAAGGTTTTATTGCCCGTGCTATTTTTTGTGTTGGTTCGTCTTCCAAATCTGGAGAAGGTGCTCTTTTCTGAGAAGCACCAGCAACTAAACATTCCGCGATATAGAATTTAAAGTCTAACAAGTCCATCATGTTTTTTTTGTTTTCTCCGCATGCATATTTATCTTTTTTATACATTACCCAGGAGTTGCAAGCGGCCACGTCGACAAAATGCCAAAACACCTTCAAGGGCCATTTTTTGGTTCGAATTGCAATTCTATAATACGCAACGAACCTATCAGCTAGGTCTACTCTTCCCATACATTGGTTGTATCTGTGTATCGAATTTGGGCAATCAATGTGTATGTATTTTTTTTCCACTTTGTCCCAGCGTCGAGCGGATTGGATAGGAAGTGATCCAATTGATGTTATGGCTATTAGTACCGAGCGGCTATCCATCCACTTAACCACACAAATTTTGTCATCTTCTCTGACGAACTCTTCGTAGCTGCCTCTGCCTTTTTTTAGCAACGTTTTGTCCTTGGATAACTTTGAAACAAGTTCCTTGGGCACTCTGTTTAATTGAATAGTACCTGTGGCAAATATACCTTTTTCCAGCAGGCACTCCAGTATATTTATCGAAGTGAAATAGCGATCAATGAATACTTCGCTACCTTCGCTCAGGTCTGCAGCAAGTTTTTGTACAACAGAACCTCCAATTCCTAAATGTTTATTAGGCTTACCATCAGGCCATGTGTTTGCTCCTTGGTATATAAAAAAGTCTAAAATTAAACCATCAGGTGACGCTAAAACAAAGTTTTTTAATCCTACTGGATTTGGTTTGCCTTTTACGTACTGCTTTAAGCTTGTCGTTCCTGAAAATGGAATCATTTGCTCGTCGATGCTGCATTTTTTAGGTTTAGGAATTAATTTACACCTTTTTAACACAACGTCAAGTACTGGTTGAACTTTCCAAAGCTTATATTTTTTTTCCTCTTCAGTAACTGACATATTGTTAACAAAATGCATGCTATTTCTTAACTTAAAAAAACTATCCCTCGGAATTTGTGTGATAGCTGGGACCTTTATTTGAGGCCGATAATACATGCGTATTCTTGGAAGTTTCATGCACCCCGCGACAATATGAGCACCAACTTTTTGTACTCGGAAGGAGTTGAGTTCAAAGTGCGGTTATTTTGCAAAGCATACATATTGCTGTTTTCCTAAATAAGACTCCAAAAACTATCATCAAAATACTCCGAAAAATAATTAAATGGTGTCCACAACTGCCTTTTTCCAACCTCCCAGTCTTCTTCGGAACATTGAGGAGAATTCGAAAGGTTTCTTGAAAGCCATTTTAACCGCTTGACTTTAGCTTGAGGCAAAACTTCGGGCGTTGGTGACTCTTCTCTTTCCATTAATTCTTCCGCTATTTCCTCTTCAAAACCCAAGAGATTTTGTTCCTCCTCATTTCCTTCATCATCTGATAAATCTTCAATGTCGCTTTCCATGAGCAGGTCAAAAATCTGTTGCTCTGAAATTTTACGTGCCATTATAGGTAACAAATGTGCAGCGGGCTGGACATGCTAAAAAATGCTAAAATAAGGGTCTAACAAAAAAGTTATTGAAAATTTATGTACTTTACCTTGTTTATTGAACTGTTAACAATAAAATTATATATATTTTTTTTTAATTTTTATATATCACAATTGCAAAAATTTAATTAAAATGGTTAAGTGCTTTAAAAAAAGTGTTCTACGATCACCTGATCACAAATATAAAGCAAAATTTTTTAGAGTGACTAGCTTGCAAAAAAAATACTGGTTTTTAGTACAAAAAACATGTTCAGTTAGCTGTACAAATGGTCATAAAATTAAAAATAATTTTTTAAAACACGTCTGCAAACGTTTGAAAAATGTCCATTAGGCTGCACATGAGGAACGAGGAGGTTATAATCTTATATGATTTGATATTATTATAAATGTTTATATGCGTGGCTTTATATAACCATATACATTTATATTAACACTTTGGTTTTATAAATATGTTTGATATGACGTTATATATAATCATATGCGATTTGGTCTCCAGTCATATATTAAGAAATCTGCGATATAGTTTATATATCATGTCGTATAAGCTTCTATAAACAATCTTATATCAAAATATGTAACATGACATGATATCTTATTATACAAAATTTTATAAAGTTTAATTGCACTATAACAATAAAGAAAACAAACTTAGAGTTTTTTTTTTTATTTTATAAGAAAGACACATTTTAGGTGTGTTTCTTTACTTTTTGGGTAAAGTTCGGTAAAATGAGAGTAAGCACAAAATCTTCTCACAAAATGACAAAATTACCCAATAGTACAGGAACGCAAAAAACCACTTTTCTAGCCCAAAAACTTATTTCAAAGAATAATGTTAAACAGTGATGGGACTTGAAAAATTTTGTTTTGTGCCCAGTGTGTGACTAAAATGTGCCAAATGGGCCTTTATTGTGCCAAAACTCAATTTTCACTTAGAAACCATGTTTTCAACTTTCATTTTGTAAATGCATTCTTATGGAATTATTTTGAATTCTTATGGAATTAATTATATTTGAATGAATTAAAATTTTCTTTCAATTAAAAGGTGAATGATAAATTAAATTCATCCGATACTTATTAAAGATTTGGGAATGCAGCCAATGAATGAATTCTTTAGGAGTGGTTGCACGTTTCCAATTTTCTAAAACTGAATTAATTTTTTTATGAATTAAACTTAAATTAATTCTTTCGAAGCTCTGAGATAAATTTATAGCATTTGAATTTTTAAAATTCTATGGATTAAGCACCGTAAGTTGTTCAGTTTTCACGTGAAAAAACTGTTGTACTCCATATAAAAAAAATTATTTTTTACGACACTGAGTTTCACGTGAAAATTGTGCAAACTTAGTTTTCACGCAAAAATTAATATACAAGACTATTATTTTTCTGGTGAAAAATTGACATTTTGTGTTAATTGTGATTGTGGCTCTGTTATAAAATTAAAATATTGTTAATTTTTTTAACTTAAATTGCAATTTAAAGCATTTAAAGTTTGAGAGAAATTTTTTCACGTGAAAAACAACTTACGGTGCTTTATTCGGTAATATCTTCGATGCCATTTTTTAGTTTCGCTTTATTCGAAAAGGTATTTTAATACCAGTAAATGCTTAGAAACTAAAAATTAAAGAATTGTTATTTTTTAAATTCATTTTCTATTAAATTTTGTAGATAACCAAAATGTGCCAAAATAGTATCGGTTGTGCTATTGTACCAATCAATCTTAGATTGTGCCAAAAATCCCATCACTGATGTAAAAATACGTATAATTTCAGTTTGCAAATCGGCACAAATAGACATATTTATTCGCATTTAAAAGTTGTTTTTGATTTTATTCAATTAATTTTAACAAAAAACCAAGTTTCTTTTGCTTATTTCTTTATTTAATTACAATTTTTAATTTAATTTCACAATTGTTTTTTGTTTATATTTGCATCAGCTGTTTTACCAAAGTTTACCCGAAGAAAAAGTCTGGGTAAATTTTGGTAAAAAGAGAAGCACTAATACACTCTCATTAGCGCTCTCATTTACCCAATTCTCGAGTACGGGAACGCTTTTGGGTAAATTTCGGTAACTTTGGGTAAATTTCGGTAACATTGGGAACGTACGGGAACACACTGTTTATAAGAAAGACCAAAACTCTAAACTAGAAAAAGTTGTTCCGACAAATTTTTGTAAAGTTGAGTTAAACCGAAAATTTACTTTGTCAGCTATTTCCAAGTTTATTAGCATAAATTCTTCTAAACAACTTTTTCTCGTTTTGAATTTAGTTGCAAACTGCGATATTCTAAGTTTAAGGACAATTTGCGTCCTAAAAACGTCCTAAATCGCATTCAATTCTCATTTCCATCAATACCAAAGATCGACCAATACCCACTTTATTAGCCAAACTGTTCTGTCGGCCATTAGTATTTAATATGAATGAAAATAAGTGATCTCAACAATATTTACTAAAATTTTATTTGAAAATTTTTATAAAATTATATGTATTTATATATAATTTAATGCAATTAGATAGACCCATTTTTCGCATCAAATTGTATCAGGTTAGATAACAGCTTATCTCGTTTGATATAATTATATATTCCAATATTCGGATCAAATTAGATATGAACATATATATAGTGATATATGATTATATAACATCTTTTTTAGTCGGGAGCAGAGATACAAGCCGGTCCATTCTGTCTGCTGGCGGCGGCTAATGGCTAAAATAGTCGGCGGCGATTGATTTTTGGAGATGAGCCGCAAACGCATCGGCGGCGGCTGGCTAAAAAAAATAGTGTCGACTGGCGGCGGCTAATCGGCTAATGTCGGCTAAAATGCAAATTTTCCAAGAATTTCGACAGATACATACACTCAAAAATATCGAATTTATAAAAATTGATTTTAAATTTCACAATGTCGTTGTTAAAATTATAAATACATTTGTTGAATTTTGCACTTATTGTAACAATATTTGGTATAAAAACACCTTTGAAGAAGAGGAAGACGAGGAAAAAGAGGAAGAAGGGGAAGACAAAGAAGAAACTGAGAAGCATATTATAGATCAAACAGAAAGCAAAAAAGACTTAATTTTTTAGAAAATATTTTCAAAAAGCATGAAAAAAAAATAATTTTTCCAACATTTTGCTTCATAAGCACCACAAAAAATTTTTGTTGCACAGGTCTCTAGCAATAATTTGGCTTTTACAGATTTAAAAAATATCAATTAGTCGACAAGTTATAGCCAAAAAACCATATAACCAATATGCTGAAAATCGGCATTTGACTGCAAAGTTCGAAGGTCGATTAAAAAAAAAAAAAATTCGAACTAACATAAACACACGCCGCGATACGGGCCTTCTAATTTAGCCTCTATTTTCACCCCTCACTCTCAGAATCGACCTAACTTTTGCTAACCTGAATTTGTTCCACAGTGTTATTTAAAGTACTGAGGATTTTCATTAATAGTACACATCTTTAAAAGAATATATAAAATTTAATAGTGCAAAAAAAACTTTACACTTTTTGCAAATAAGTTTATTAGGATCTTGGAATTCAAATAAAAATCATTATATGTATAAGCAGTTCAACATGGCAATATGGTCGCGATATTTTTTAAAGAAGTCAAATTTTTTTAATATCTCGACTAAAAAAGATGTCATATAATCATATATCACCATATATAAACCAATATATACGTCCATATCTAATTTGATCCGAATATTGGAATATATAATTATATCAAGCGAGATAAGCATGTTATCTCACCTGATACAATTTGATCCGAAAAATGGGTCTATCTAACTGCATCAAATTATATATAAATACATATAATTTGATGAAGATTTTCAAAGAAAATTTTAGTAAATATTATTGGGATCACTTATTTCATTCATATTAAATCCAATGCTTAATGTTTAGAACAATTTTTGCTAATAAACTTGGAAATAGGTGACAAAATAAAACATTACAGAAATTTCTCGGAACAACTTTTTCTAGGTTAGAGTTTTTATCTTTCTTTTATAAGAAAGATAACTGAAAAGCTGAATTAACTAATTAGAAATTTATTAATTCAGTTCGAGGCCAATTTCCTTATTATGAATTAATATAATAAGTACTTTTTTTAAAAAAAAACTGCTATTTTTCTTCATCAGGATACTCTCCTGACAAATACTTCACAGAATTTTTGCTTTCAAAAAACCTCTACACTTTCAGGAATGAAAAGACGATCGTTTCGGGGATTACGCCACCACTTTCTAAAGAAAACTGATGAAGGGGACCTGGAAAATCCCCGAAACGATCCTCTTTTCATTTCTGAAAGTGTAGAGGTTTTTTGAAAGCAAAAACTCTGTGAAGTATTTGTCAGGAGAGTATCCTGATGAAGAAAAAAAAAACAGTTTTTGAAAAAAGTACTTATTATGTTAATTCATAATAAGGAAATAGTCCTCGAACTGAATTAATAAATTTCTAATTAATGAATTAAAAAGGTCGAAAAAAACAAATTTCATTTTTTTAAATAAAAATTAAAAACCAACATGATAAAAAATTAACTTTCACAATTAATTTTTTTTAACGGAAAAATAAATGAACTTAAACCATATTTATTTCAACATATGTTTGTCTAATTTTTAAATTTAAAAGTAAAAATAATTATTTCGACCTTTAATTCCACAATGAAAAAAAAATTTCCTTTATTTATTTCTTTAAAATAATTTTGAGTTTAATAAAGAGTATTTCGCTAACTATTTGGAAAATATATGTTAAATTCAATTATAAACATTTATTTATATGTCAAAGTGCAAAATTCAAAACCACAATTTCGGAGTTTTTTTTTTAAATTTTATAGTGCAATTAAACTTTATAAAATTTTGTATAATTAGATATCATGTCAGATAAATTTATACATAAAATTATTACAATTTTATATTAACTTTGTTATATATTTTGATATAAGATTGTTTAGAGAAGCTTATACGCCATTATATATAATTATGTATAAACTATATTTGCAGATCTCTTAATATATGCCTGGAGACCAAATCGCATATGATTATATATAACGTCATATCAAACATATTTATAAAACCAAAGTGTTAATATAAATGTATATGGTCATATAAAGCCACACATATAAACATTTATAATTATATCAAATCATATAAGATTATATGAAAACTTTTTTAGTCGGGATATCATAATCTCCGTGAAAAGGGGGTTTTGGTGTTTCCCCTAAAATAATGAAGATAGATAATTGAAATTTGGCATATAGCTTCGTTTTATGACGAGAAGAAAACCAACCATAGGATTTTTGGCTACTCGAATGTTTAAGGGGTAAAAATGGGCTCAGAAGTTTGAAAAAATCGATTTTTGAACGTCATTTTTAGTGGGTAGGAGGGGGAGGCTGCAAAATATGTTAAATATTTTTGTCTAATTTGAGGACTCTTAACAAGAATCTGAAGGCAAAATAACGATACATCCGCAAACAAAAAGTCGGTAGTGAAAGGGTTAATGTGTTAAATGAAGATAACTAAAATCTTTGTTTAAATGTGTTTTCAATCATGAATGGTAACCGAATCGGTGCGGTAAAACTATTTAATTTATTTCGGTAACGGCATTTTAAGAATAACGGTAGTCAGTTGGAAGAGTTTTAAATCGATAACGGTATTTTAGAGGCATTACCTGCCAACCCTGATTTCAATCGATTTGAATCCCGTGTCACAGAATTTTTTACTGCCGTTTTAATTTAAGTGAACTAATAGAGCTTTGAAGAGTTAATTCGTTTTCGAATGAATTTATTAACAATAGAATCGGATTTGTTTTGATTTAAATGAATTCCTTTTTTAAATTCAAATTTATTCAATTTAACACGTTTGACTAAAAAAACATTCAAAAAATTAATAACAAGGTTGGTTAACGGTTACCATTATCGCTAAAATACCGTTACCAATACCTCTACCTCTAAAAAATTTCCAAATACCGCTATCGTTAGCGTTACCGTTATTTTTATTGGTAGTTACCGGTATTTGTAAATTTTTATAAAAATGCCAATTTTTTAACTTTATAATAATAATCTTGGGTTTTTTTCCAAAAAAAATATAGATAATAATTTTAGTTACTACCAGCATTGAATTTAAAGCTTATAATCTGTATTTTTAACACTTAAATTGACAAATATGCTAATTTTTTATTTGTTTTTATATGTTTTTGAGGCAGTTTGTAATTCCGGTACGTACCGGTATTGTTGATTCGATAACGGCATACCGTTACCGAAACAGTCCTAAATACCGTTACCGAAACAAACGAAATTCGATACCGTTACCTTACCGTTATTCGTTTCGGTAACCAACCTTGTTTAATAATTAACAACTATCGTAGTCTTTATGAAAACCCTACTGGAATGGGATTGAAAAAGGATTAGATTCTATAAACGGGGTTGTGAAACTAAACAGAAATGGCATTACAATATCGTCAAAAAACTTTTCTAAATTTTTGTTTATTTAAAATTAACCCTCTAATGCCCAAGGCCGCCTTTTGGCGGTCTTCAGATTTTAAATAGTTTTTGGCTAAATAACAATATTTTATTAAACAAGTTGTACTATATCCATAGAAAACTTAACTGCCTACTTTTTTTGCCTTCAAACTTTTTTTGTATAAGGAACGGCTTTCAAGCGAGAAGCATGTAAAGTGAAAATTTCGAAAATTTGAAAAAATTAACTTTTTAAATCAGAAAAAAATATTTGAAAAATTGCCAAAAATACATTTACGATCTGGCGTACATTACCGATAACAACAAAGCTAGTTTAGAGCCTCTAATTGTAAAATCAGTTAAAAATTTTTCTCGAGGACTCACAGGATAACGACAGGATACGTTTTACAAATATCTCTACAACTCAAAAACTAGCCAACAGATTTTCTTGAAATTAAACACAGATTATATACTCAGAGGTAATAGTAAGCAGAACTAATTTCGTCAAAATTTATTGATGTTTAGTGCCTAAATATTTTTTCATTTTGTTGTCGGCTCCGCCGGTTGTTGTCGACGGCTGAATCGGCTTGGCAAAGATGTCGGCTGGCGGCGGCTAGCCGGCTGAGATCGGCTGGCTTGTATCTCTGGTCGGGAGGTCAAAAATCAGATACAATTTCATCTGATTAACACATAATTTAATCAGGTCAGATCTAAACTGATGCAATTAGATAAAAACTGATAAACAACTGATACAATTTTATCGGGCCATTTTTCGGATCAAATGGTACATGGATGACTCTAAGTTATATATTACCATATAAAGCTCCATATTGTTTTTTTTTAATAGCCCGTAAAAAAAATTTATTCAGTAGCATATTTTTTTTTATTTGGCATCATACTAAATTATATAAAATTTTATCCGGAAAATGGATTAATCAAATTGTATATAAACGAATAAAAAAGATATTTGAATTGATATAATTTCATCCAATTTTATCGGAGTTTTGGTCTTATTCAATTGCATTAAATTTTGTTTGTTTATATGAATATGTATAGTATAGGAAAATAACCAATTAATTAACTGAGAGAATTATCTGAATAATATTAATACATTTTTGCACAAAACCGATGAATTTCACTAGGAGAAACAGCTTTGAAATCACACAAATCTCAGGTTTTTTCCTTTTTATATAAAAAATTGTCTGCTTATTTTTAAAATCGGAAAAAACATTAACTAATATGAAAAAGTTTAAGATGAATGGGGGAAATGTTTTTAGTTGATCTGTTATTTTAAGTAAATGAATGTTACTTTAGTTTGACTCAAGATCATAAATTAATATCACTTTCTGTTTAAATTATTTTCAAATCAAAGAAAGATGATACAATTTTTACAAGTAAATTACAAAGAATAAAAATTTTTGAAAAAATTCGATAAGACCAGCAAGGCAGAATGCGCATTTTCGGCTTTCGCTACAAAGCCATCATCAGTGCCTTTCGCCTTTGAGTGGGTTAATATTTTGATATTCGTCTACTTATATGACTGTTGAAAGCAAATCGAGTTTGTTATCAACAACTCAACTTAGACTAACATCAACGAAATTTAACAATGCTATTTTTATCCTTTTGTTATTATTACTCTTTTTTGCTTTGAACCTTAATTCTTAAGATATCTCAGCTGATTCTATTCAACTCTGTGTATGATAAACACAGATGTTTGAATTACAACGAACCGTTAAATTTAAATTTAAATGTAAATGTATTTATTCTTTGTAATTTACTTGTAAAAATTGTATCATCTTTCTTTGATTTGAAAATAATTTAAACAGAAAGTGATATTAATTTATGATCTTGAGTCAAACTAAAGTAACATTCATTTACTTAAAATAACAGATCAACTAAAAACATTTCCCCCATTCATCTTAAACACATTGACACGGTGCAAAAATATAATTTAATAACATACATTTAAATTTAAATTTAACGGTTCGTTGTAATTCAAACATCTGTGTTTATCATACACAGAGTTGAATAGAATCAGCTGAGATATCTTAAGAATTAAGGTTCAAAGCAAAAAAGAGTAATAATAACAAAAGGATAAAAATAGCATTGTTAAATTTCGTTGATGTTAGTCTAAGTTGAGTTGTTGATAACAAACTCGATTTGCTTTCAACAGTCATATAAGTAGACGAATATCAAAATATTAACCCACTCAAAGGCGAAAGGCACTGATGATGGCTTTGTATCGAAAGCCGAAAATGCGCATTCTGCCTTGCTGGTCTTATCGAATTTTTTCAATAATTTTTATTCTTTGTAATTTACTTGTAAAAATTGTATCATCTTTCTTTGATTTGAAAATAATTTAAACAGAAAGTGATATTAATTTATGATCTTGAGTCAAACTAAAGTAACATTCAGTTATGAAAAAGTTTAACTAGAATCATATTTACTTTAATAAGGATAAGTATTATAGCCACCAATTATAAAATTTCGTTTTAAAGTTTCTTACTTAAATAAAATATCCTACTAAGTGATGACTATAACACTGGCCTTAATATTCATACTTTATTGACAAAGTGTTCGTAAAAAATTAAATGTTAATTAAAATCTGATATAGTAATTGATGTAACTATAATTTTTTCTCTGTATAGTTCCTTTTCTTATTTCTTTCATTAGATTTAAGATTAGATATAATTAAAAAAGTGCGACATTGGTATGTCTCATTTATTCCAGAAATGAAAAAATTTTGGGTCATTAGAAACCCTAGATGTAACATAACATATAAGCTCAGCTTTTTAATTTTGTATTGAATTATTAAGTATATAATTGTATTTAAATCCACAAACATTTTGCTTGATCCGAGATAGTAAATAATTTTATCTAAAATATTCTTGGGTCACATTTAGTTTTATAAAGAGTTGTTTGAAGCAATATACAAATTTATCTTCAACGAGATATAATTTGATGAAGTATATGTATTTGTATATGGCATATAAAATGATATAAGAGAAAAGATATTTTAAGATATGATTATATAAGGCAACGAATAAGAAAATTTTGAAAATCGAAATCGCAGATAAACTCATATTTAATTTTATACGTTGTTATTCACTCTCTAATATGAATAGGTACAATTGGATCAAACCTAACTTGATCAAATCTAATCGTTTTTCACGAGAGGGAACATACCATATATGGTGCCATTTAAACAATATATTGTCATATATGGTGCCATTTAAAAAATATATGGTCATATATGGTAACTCATCAGCAACTACAATATTAACTGTATTTCAGAAGCTATTAATTGTATTTCAGAAATTTTAAATGTATTTCAGAAATAATCAAATCTATTTCATATATCTTGTTGATTGTTTATCATAGTTAATAGAGAAAAATTTCTATCCCGATTAAAAAAAATTGATATGAGGCTTTATTCAGTCATATGTAATTTAACATGAGTCTTTATACAATTTTATCCGAGAAATGGGCCCATGTAATTTCATAAGTTTGCATCAATTCAGTTATAATTTGATAATATCACTATATTATATAGTGGTATAAAATTATATCTGAAATGGTTCAAACATATAGAAAATCAGATATTGTTATATCCAGTTTATTCTACTATAAATTTCACTGAAATCCTAAATGTTTACAGAAATAATTACCTGAGAGTTTGTCAGACCTAAAACTTCATGAAAGCTATTAAACTTTTTTGGATTTTGACAAAAGGACATTTTACAGAAAAGCACAAACGCCTTTAGCATTGCTTTAAACTGTTTGTATAAATTTTCTAACAATTTCTTTCCATGACAATGTAATATAAAATTATATCCAAAAGGCGACTGACAAGAGTTCTAGTGTGACTCTAAATGGGGTATATATAATTCTATCCAAAAAGAATTCGTGTTTTTTTGAAAAACGATTTCATATTAAAACATATATTATTTTGGATTATGTACTAAATAGTTATGTATAACGTCATATAAAATTGGATTATCTGTATCTAATTGTAAATGCAATATACAATTATGTACTAATCGATATGTAATAAGATGCAACTAAATACGACATCATATTACAATTTTTTGAGAAAGAAAAAATTATATATGGATACATATAATTATGTCCGGTTATATACACTGGTGTACAAAAACATATATGGGTATATAAAATTATACATTATTATATAAAAACGTTTTTACTCGGGATATTACATTTCATAATTTCTGAAATACAATTGATAATTTCTGAAATACAGTTTGATAATTTCTGAAATACAGTTGTGAATTTCGGAAATACAATTAATAATTTCTGAAATACAATTGATAAAACTGAAATAAAATTGACTAGTTCTGAAATACAATTCATAAATCTGAAAAATAATTGATAACCCGAGTAAAAAAAATTATATATAATCATATATGGCATATATTACAATATATAATAATACATGTCGTTATGTATATCCATATATAATTATATATGACGTTTTTTCACAAAGTTTTTCCTTATATTATGCCATATATAATTTCATCTTTTTTTTTTTTTTTTTTATAAAGAGAAGCAACACTCAGGAAATTCTTCCTATTAATTAACGTGTTGCTTCCTTTGGAAAGGGGATAGAGAAGAAGTGAAAGGTGGTGAAAGATGAAGGGCTTCAAATATGGCAACACTGTAATTGCGCGAGATGTTGAATTTTAGAACAGTTGTTGCGTGCCATCTGATGGTGAGTTGGCGAACTTTGTTGAAGCTTTTTAGTTCATAGCCCTGTTATATTATTTTACTTCGGTGGGGTTAATTAAGAGCTATGGGAACACCGAAGGAGGACGCTGCGATATGTATGAGGGATAGAAAAACTCATACATATTATTATTTTTCATAAATTGTTGTTGCCTTGGTTGGGGCTCGAACCCGCAACCTCACGTGTAACAGTCCAACGCGCTAACCATTACACCACAGCGCCCACTATCTAATTAGATATTGGCCTTCATAATATTAGATATGGCATATATAATTATATATTAAATGACATGGTTGATCTTATTGCATATATAGTTATATATAGAACTATATCTTAATAAATATGGTGGCATTTTAGCAATATATAATTATATATGGTATCATTTAAACAATATATAATTATATATGGTGACAGTTAAACTAGATATTATCATATATGGTGCCATTTAAACAATATATGGTACCTCATAAACCAAATCTTTAATTCAGTTCCAGATATGATAATATATGGTACTATATATAGTGCGATATATATTTATATATGGTGTTATTTAAGCTATATATTATCATATATGGTGCCATTCAAACCATATATTATCATATATGGTGCCATTCAAACCATATATTATCATATATGGTGCAATTTCAACAATATATGCCCATATATGGTACCTCATGAACAATATTTTTAATACAGTTCCACATATGATAATATATGCTACCATATATAGTGCCATATATATTTATATATGGTGTTATTTAAGCAATATATTACCATATATGGTGCCATTTAAACCATATATTGTCATATATGGTGCCATTTCAACAATATATGCTCATATATGGTACCTGATGAACGACATTTTTAATACAGATGCAGATATGATAATATATGCTACCATATATATTGATATATGGTGTCATTTAAACAATATTAATATATAGACATATATGGTATCATTTAAACAATATATTGTCATATATGGCACAATTTAAACAATATATGGTCAAATTTGGTACCACATCAACATTTTGAATACAATTCCATATATGGTTTAATTTGAATAATGTAAAACTATGTATGGCGCTATAAAAAATATTATCAGATATGTTACTTCATTAACATTATTTATAATACAGTGTCATATATTGTAATATATGTATATCATTTAATATATATTGATGTATGGTAATGGTACAATAATTCCAATATCAGTTGAGATACAATTTGTGGGTGCATATCAACAATTTGTTCACGTACATTTAACATATATATATGTACATTTAAGTTATAATTTATAAACACTTTATAAAGTTAAATATTTCCATAAACCTCCTCTAACTGTATAAAATGTTTATGAATATATGATTTAATATATAATAATTACAACTACAAATTGGTGCCATTATCTAAAATTTAATTTAATGTTAACTTATAATAAAATAACAATATATTTCCTAAAAATATAGTGTTAATTAATGTTAATATACAATAGGTTTAAGTTTAACTGCCAGACAGAAAAATATAATCGGCACAATGCTGGCAAACAAAAAAACATTTTTGAAAAAATAGAGAAAACTTTTTTTTAATATTTGCTTTTAAAAACATGAAATTTAACCCAGTCCAACAGATTGTCAGCCAAGACCTCTACACTCTAATCTAACGAGACTTGTTATAGATGTGTGATAGCTACAAATTAAATGAATGATAAAAGCATTTCGAGCTAACTTATAAGCATCGAAAAAAGGTATTCCAGAAATTATTAAATGTATTTTAGAAAATTTTAATTGTATATCACAAAATATTATTTGCACTTCAGAAACTACAATATTACGCAAGTTTAATTATTTATTTATTTAGTTGTGTCCAGAAATAATGAAATCTATTTCAGAATTTCATAGCTAATAGAGAAAAATTTCTCAAATACATTTCATAATTTCGGAAATACGATTGATAATTTCTGAAATACAGTTTGATAATTTCTGAAATACAGTTGTGAATTTCGGAAATACAATTAATAATTTCTGAAACACAATTGATAAAACTGAACTTCAATTGACTAGTTCTGAAATACAATTCATAAATGTGAAAAATAATTGATGAGTTCTGAAACACAATTGATAAAACTGAAATTCAATTGATTATTTCTGAAATACAATTGATAAATTTTAAAACAATTAATACAATTGGAAATGGTGTAGAGCGTCAAAAAGATGTAAATAAAATTATTTTATTCAAAGATTTCAATTTAATAAAAAAATAAATATATAATTTTATAAAAAAATTTATAGAAAAAAATTTTAATTTTATAAAAAGAAATTCATTTTGTAAAAGAAATGCATATTGAACTCGTTACCTTCTGAGTTTAAACCTTATTTTAACAAAATATTGTAATTTTTATATAATCAGTGCTCTGCCAGTCTATTATTTTTTGAACAGTTGGCAATATATGTCTGGGATCTTATTTAATCCCAAATAAATGGAGATCTTACGTAGTACCCAAATATAATGCGGCATCTAATTTTATCTGTCAGTTTTATGGATACTTTTAGATGTCAATCCCCAAATATATTGCTGTTTCTAATTCGATCTGCCATTTTAATACCGAAATAAATTGCTGGACCTAATTCGATCTGCCAGTTTTCTGATAAATTTAGATCCAAGTTTATCCCCAAATATATTGCTGGATCTAATTTGATCTGCCATTTTTCGGTTAAATTTAGATCCAAGTTTATCCCCATATATATAGCTGGATCTAATTCGATCTGCCATTTTTCGGATAAATTTACATCCAAGTTTATCCCTAAATATATTGCTGGATCTAATTCGATCTGCCACTTTTTCGGATCAAATTAGATCTAAGTTTATCCATAAATATATAGCTGGATCTAATTCGATCTGCCTTTTTTCGGATCAAATTAGGTCTTACTAAATCCCAAAATATATTGCTGGATCTAATTTGATCTGCCAATTTTCTATTCAATTTTATCGAAGTTTATCCACAAATATATTGCTGAATCTAATTCGATCTGCCATTTTTTGGATAAATTTAGATCTAAGTTAATCCACAAATATATTGCTGGATCTAATTTGATTTGCCATTTTTCAGATCAATTTATATCTAAGTTTATCCACAAATATATTGCTGGATCTAATTCGATGTGCCATTTTTCGGATCAAATTAGATCTAAGTTTATCCCCAAATATATAGCCCCAGCAAAATCGTTCATTACCAAATAAGTGATTATATAATAGAAATTCATAGCTCCGCACAACTTATTTTTTGGCGTCCAAACTCATTATTTTTGTTTGGCGTGGTCGTTTTTATAAGTAGTCACGTTTACCCGCTCGCTTACGAAAAAATGAGAAATAAGTAGTTATAAGTTTTTGAATAATAAGTGGTTACGCACATGCTTACAAAAAGTTTAATTATAAGTGGTTATCCGATTGTTTACTTGATTCTTAAAAATAAGAAGTTAGGCAAATACTATTAGCCTAAAGAAATACATTCAGAAAAATTTAAGTTTTAAACATAAAACATATTTACATATAATAAAAAAATTTAACTGTGTAAAAAGTACTTATTTAAACTAATACGAGTAAGTCATTATTTTATATTTAGAAACAATGAATACAATAGGCCGTTATTAGGAAGTCATTATTTTATATTATAAAATAATGCAAAAGGTAATGATATATCATTTTTGGTAATGCAGATAGTAATGAGGTGTCATTACCAATATTTTGCTGGGGCTAGATCTAATTCGATCTGCTACTTTTTCGGATCAAATTAGATATACGTTTATCCACAAATATATTGCGGGATCTAATTTGATCTGCCAAAAATGAGATCAAATTAGATCTAAGTTTATCCCCAAATATATAGCTGGATCTAATTGGATCCGCCATTTTTCGGATCAAATTAGATCTAAAAATATCCGCATATATATAGCTGGATCCGCCAATTTTCGGATCAAAATAGATCTAGTTTTATCCCCAAAGATATCACTGGACCTCCCAATTTTGAGATATAACTTGATCTTAGTTTATCCCCATATATACAATGGGATCTAATACGATATGATTGGATACACCCAATTTTGAGATCTAATTGGATCAGCTAGATATTACAGCAGATCTTAAACAATATCAAATTGGATATAATTAGATATTGCGCGAGATCAATTTTTTTTACTCGGGAAGTTCTAAAATACAATTTATAAAACTGAAATTCAATTGATTGTTTCTGAAATACAATTGATAAATCTTAAAAACAATTGATACAATTGGAAATGGTGTAGAGCGTTAAAAAGATGTAAATAAAATAATTTTTTTTAAAAAATTCAATTTAATAAAAAAAAGATATAATTTTATAAAAACATTTATAGAAAATAAAATTCCCAGCCAGCAATTCCGGAGCACTCATAAATAAGATTTTTAAATGGCTCATAGAAATGATTATTGTTTTTTTGAAATCACTGTTTTTTTTTTTGGTAGAAAATATGAACCCTCAGAAAACAATCCTAGAAGTTGTCTGTACAATCTAAAAAGCTGTGTCAAAACGAGGGTTAATTTTTCGGACTCAAGAAGATTCCAAAATTATTTAAATTTATGAAGAAAATTCCGATTTTATACGTTCTTTTTTCGGAGTAATTTCTGAGTGCACAGGGGGCTCTTTTGGACGGACCACTTTCATAGGAAAAAGTGGACAAATGTTTATGTTCTTGGAGCTCAATTCTGAGTCATTAATGATCATCTTTGTTTGCTGGGTTATAATTTTATAAAAAGAAATTCTTTTTATAAAAAAAATGCATAGCCGTGAACGGTATCGAACTCGAGACCTTCTGAGTTTAAACCTTATTTTAACAAAATATTGTAATTTTTATAAAATCAGTGCTCTGCCAGTGTATTATTTTTTGAACTCTTGTCAATATCTGTCTGGGATCTTATTTAATCCCATATAAATGGAGATCTTACGTAGTACCCAAATATAATGCGGGATCTAATTTTATCTGTCATTTTACTTGATAGTTTTAGATGTCAATCCCCAAATATATTGCTGTTTCTAATTCGATCTGCCATTTTAATACCGAAATAAATTGCTGGATCTAATTCGAGCTGCAATTTATGGGATAAATTAAGATCCTACCAAATCTCCAAATATATCACTGGATTTAATTAAGATCTTACGCAATCCCGAAATATATTACTGGATCTAATTTGATCTGTCATTTTTTGGATAAATTTAGATCTTACTTAATCCCCAAATATATTGCTGGATCTAATTCGATCTGCCATTTTTCGGATCAAATTAGATCTAAGTTTATCCACAAATATATTGCTGGATCTAATTCCATCTGGCATTTTTCGGATCAATTTAGATCTAAGTTATATTGCTCCAAATCCCCAAATATATTGCTGGATCTAATTCGATCTGCCACTTTTTCGGATCAAATTAGATCTAAATTTATCCACAAATATATTGCTAGATCTAATTCGATCTGCCAAAAGTGAGGTCAAATTAGATCTAAGTTTATCCACAAATATATAGCTCTATATAATTCGATCCGCCATTTTTCGGATCAAATTAGATCTAAGTTTATCCACAAATTTATAACTGGATCTAATTCGATCCGCCATTTTTCGGATCAAATTAGATCTAGGTTTATCCCCAAAGATATCATTGGACCTCCCAATTTTGAGATATAACTTGATCTTAGTTTATCCCCATATATAAAATGGGATCTAATACGATATCATTGGATACACCCAATTTTGAGATCTAATTGGATCTGCTAGATATTACAGCAGATCTTAAACAATATCAAATTGGATATGATTAGATATTGCGCGAGATCAATTTTTTTTACTCGGATAGTCCTAAAATTACACACAGAAAAACTTAAATTTTTCTGAATGTATTTCTTTAAGCCAATAGTATTTGTGTAATTCCTTATTTTAAGAATCCAGTAAGCAATCGGATAACCACTTATAATTCAACTTTTTGTAAACAGGTGTGTAACCACTTATTATTCAAAATCTTACTTCTCATTTTTTCGTAAGCGAGTGGGTAAGCGTGACTACTTATAAAAACGACCACGCCAAACAAAAATAATGAGTTTAGACGCCAAAAAATAAGTTGTGAGGAGCTATGAATTTCTATTATATAACCACTTATTTGGTAATGAAAGAAACTGTAAAATGTGCAAAGAAATTTGAAAATAACACACAAAACAACAACAACGAAAATAATTTTAATTTTCGTTGCATTTGAAGACACTAGGTAATGTCTGTGAGTATTTTATAAGAAATATTACTTCAAATCCTACAACTTTCATATCCAATCTAGAATATAAAAAATGAGATTTGCGAACGCAACAATGTTTCCTAATCTAATAGATTTAATATAGAAGAAGTTTTATTGTCAGAAATAGCATCTTAGAAAATTTTTTATTTAAGAAGAAAATCTACCTGAGCACAAAATTTCTTACTTAAAAATACTCGTATATAAGAAAAAATCAATCTTTCTTCTGACTATAAAACTGGCCCTAATTGTTAGAACTTTTAAATAAGAAAATAATTTTACAAGAAGAATGTCCTAAAATTTTAAAGGTTTTCAATACGAAAATTTAAAAAAAAAACTTTAAACTTAAAAAAAAAACTAAACAACTAACGAGGAAACTATTTCAATTGGTTCCTTCCGATCTTAATGAAATTCGGATATGTGATAGAGCTCTGCCGTAAAAGTCACATAAAAATTTATTAAAATTGATGAAAAAGCTTCATATATTTTATTAATCTTTTTCATTGGGTGTATGATACTTTTAATAAATAAAATTAAATTTTATTGTAGATTTTTAGTTGATCTGAAGATGTTTTACAATGAGTGTTATTTTTGTTCGGTTTAAGATCAAATATTACAAATTCTAAATAGAATTTACAATTTTTTTTTGTTTTTTTTTTTTTACAACCAATAGAGAAAAACTTGTGAAAAAAACTTTCCTAGAACAAATGTTTCAGAACATTTTATGAAAATTCCATTAATTTAACTAAAAGTTTCAATGACGAGTTCCAATGAAACTTCATTGGTTTTATGCGAAAACTCATTAACATCTTGTAGATAATTCTCCCAGTGTAGGCTAAAAGTAATTAATTTTTTTTTTCAATTTAAATATTTTTTGTATTAATATTATATTAAAATTTTTAACTTCAGAATTTTCTTGAGCGTAAGGTTTGTTTTTTATATATAAAAAGTTCTTTATGTTCGATATTTCGCTACTCCATTGTGTAGCATCTTCAGGAAATAACAATTAAATTAATAAATTAACAAATTATAAACAATTTGAAAGTTTGAAAAAATTTGGAAAGCATTTGTCAAATATAAATTGTATGTATACATTTATACCAGCAAACAAAATTTTTGGTATAAAAGTATAACAAACAATAATATTAATAATTAACAATAAAAATCAAAAATGTATTAATATAATATGTGTTATAAATTAATGTAATGTGTGCTATTTCTTTTGTATTAAATATCTATAATTATGAGCTACATTTTCAGTATCTGCCTTAAAGTTAATTCTATTTGTTGTGGGTGTATTAATTATCTGTAACATTTCTAATATATAACGACGTTAATATTATGTTCTGTATTTAAAACTGATACATTTTCAAAGTCAGGATAGTGATTCAAATTTGAACAATGAGAAGATAATGCTGTCTTTTGTGAATTAATATTCCTATATTTCTGATCTGATCTATGTCCAGCTATTCTAGTTCTCAATTTGTTCTTCGTTGTACCTATATATACCTTATCACAATTCTCTCCGTCATTTCCACTACATGGTATTTTATATACTATATTTGACATGTCCAATTTCTGTATCCTATCCTTCGTCTTACTATATAATTTATTTACTGTATTGTATAATTTCAAAGCTATTTTATATCTATTAGTATCGATTATCTTTGATTTCTCTAAACGTTCTGATATTTCCGGTACGTAGACCATAGACTTGTAAATTTTCTGTTCAATTAAATTCCCTGTGTTATTATTCTTTCTAAATATATATTGATTTATTAATGAACAAGTTAATCCTATCGGAAAATCATTATCCCTTAATAAATTCTTAATTATTTCCTCGTTCTTTCTATGAAGTTGTCTGTCACTAATAGTCAATACTTTTTCTATCAAATTTTTCGCAGTGTTAATAATGATTTTCCTATTATGTTTTGAATAAAAATTAATAATTCTACCTGACGCTATGGGTTTCTGATACCAATCCATTATCAAATTATTACCTCTTCTTATTACCAAAGTATCTAAATAAGGAAGTTTAGAATCACGTTCCTTTTCCATGGTAAACTTAATATCAGGACTAAATTCATTTAATGGTATTAATTATCAATTGCATTTTCAGAAATGACACAAAACAGATCATCCACATATTTAGTCATTATCTTTGGCCTAACATCAAGTTTTTTAATACAAGTGTCCAATAATTCTTCCATAACTATATCAGCCACAATTGCAGAAGCAGGGGATCCCATTAGGAGTCCTTTCTGATGTAAATATATCTTCTCACTGGATTGAAAGTATCTATTATCCTCTATACAAAATTTCAAAATACGTAAAAACAAGCCTTTTTCAATACAGTAGTTTTGATTTAACTGCCTTTTTCTTAAGTGCACATTTGCTATAACTGCACAAAATTTTGGTTTCGGTTCTATTTTACAAAATTATTTACGCAATTGTCTTCTTTAAATGCACTTTTTGTACCTGCGCATTTAAGATGACTGCCTCATATTTTTGGAAGTTTTACATTATTTTCACAAAAAAGATCACCGTTAGCTGCCTCTTGTGTTTTGCTTTGTTTTTCAATATTAGGAAAAAAAAACACACATAAAATAAGTGTGTTGCCAACTTTTTTTTGTGACAAAAATATCCTACTTTAGTCGTTTCTTAACTATAAAAATAGCAAGATCTGGTGCAAAGCACAAAGTTGTCATCATTTGCTTCATTTGTTTTCAGTCTGTATCGGTATACCTGCACATTAAGGCAGGTATACCGATACAGACTTAGCTGCGTTTTTGACTTACCTGCACAAAAATTCTTGCAAAAGTTGGTTGTGCAGCTAAGTCGAAATTACTGTAGTTGTATATTCCTCAATAACATTCCATTTTTCCTTTTTAATATTCATCGCTAAATTAACAGGAATACTTGGGAATAAAGAAACTACATCAAAAGAAACTAATTTTTCATCAATTCGAATTTGTTTGTTAAATAATCTATTCCTAAATTCAAGAGAGTTCTTTACATTGTATTTAGATTGTTCTGTAATCTTCTTTAAAATGTTAGTAATGTATTTACAAAGTTCATAAGATGGAGAATTAATAAAAGAACAAATTGGTCTCAATGGAAATTCCTCTTTATGAATTTTAGGTAGTCCATATAATCTAGGTGCGGTAGCAATATTAGTCTTAAGTTTAATTTTCTCCGTATTTTCAATAATTTTCTTTTCAAAAAGTTCATCAACTTAATTATTATTAATCTTCTGTAATCTACTCGTTGGATCCCTATTTTGTAAATTATATTTTGTAATATCTCCTACTATATTGTTCATTCTTATATCATAATCTTTTCTCTTTATAGCTACAGTTGTATTTCCCTTATCAGATCTCAATATAAATAAATCCTTATTCTTTTTTAAGAAAATTTCTGCTTCCTTTACTTTATCCAAAATGTATCTATCTCTATTTGTCAGGGCCATTACATGTATTTCCTTGTCAAATTCAACCCAATTTTTTTTCAAGAACTTATGACGTTTTCTTTTCTGAAAAAAAATGTTGCATTTTTTTTGCACTTTGCTTTTGAATTGCCTTTTTTGTGTTCTTTTCTAAATTAAGGGTAACATTCTAAGAGGGCCAGGTGTTCTTTTCCAAAAATGTTGCCTAAATAAAGGGCAAAAGTGCAACATTTTTCGCCCTCAAAAAATTTACGGGGTAGAGTGTTGCCCTGTTTTTTTTCTTTATGTCAACGCCATGTGTATATACTGTAAAGTTTTTTGCTAGCTAACTCGCAACTTGGCGGTCTAGGGGGTACTATCATGGCTACTGATGCAGTAGGTCGCAGGTTCAAACCCCGGTTGGAGCTCAATATTTTTTTTCGTTTTTTTTTGCTTTTATAAAATTTTAATTAGATTTTTATTATTTTGCTGTTATTTAGTATTTAACAATTTTTTAGGCCAAAAATAAATAAAAAATTATACAATTTGTTTTAAATATGAAAAAAAAATTTTTAATTGAAAAAAGAATATACATAAAAACGAGTAAAAAGGTTAAAGTCGGGCATGCCGACTATACAATACCCTACACCTGTCTGGGTAAAAGCCAACTAATGTTTGGATCCCAAATTCGAAAGGGTTAAAATGGGGCTTGTGTCAAAATTTTCTATAATGTGAGTCAGCGCACCAAATTTCAATAAAATATCTTAATATTTACGACCTGCAGCGTATAAACAGTATAATTTTGGTAGGACCCTTATATAAGCACTAGGTCTAAACATGGACCGATGTTCACCAAAATCAATAGGCTGCGTTATTGGGCCAATATAGATCTGTGTACCAAATTTCATCAAAATATCTTAATATTTGCGACCTGCAGCGTATAAACAGTATAATTTTGGTAGGACCCTTATATGGGCACTAGGTCTAAACATGCACCGATGTTCACCAAAATCAATAGGCTGCGTTACTGGGCTAACATAGGTCTGTGTACCAAATTTCATCAATATATCTTAATATTTACGACCTGCAGCGTATAAACAATATAATTTTGGTAGGACCCTTATATGGGCACTAGGTCTAAACATGGACCGATTTTAACCAAAATCAATAGGCGTCGTCCTTGGGCCGACATAAGTCGGTTTACCATGGACGGACAGACGGACATCGTTAAATCGAAATAAAAAAAAATTCTGAGCCGATCGGTATACTATAAGGTGGGTCTAGGACCAATATTTTTTGGTGTTACAAACATTAGCACAAACTTATAATACCCTGACCACACAGTGGTGTAGGGTATAAAAATTATTTTTTACTTTGGCTGGAATTTGAACCCGTCCAGCCCATGTCAAAGGCAGGCATCACAACCACTAGGCTACAATTAGTAATAGTTTGCGTAAACAATATTGCATACGAGTATACAATACACATAAATATGTTTAGAAAAATGCAACAGTGATTTTATTGTGTTCTATTCTGATTGGAAAAATGTAACATTTTAATGGGGTGAGGGCAACATTTTTTTCCAGAAAAGAAAACGCCATTAGTCTTCAAAACGCCAGATTTTTTCGAATAAAAACAAATATAAAAACACTAGAAAATATTCAATGATATTCAATTTGTCTACAATTTCTTTGAAATAATACGAAAAAACTCTAAAAACATTTTAAATCGGGTAATTTTTTCCTATAAACTTTTGAAAAATTTTTAGAATATGAGATTTTTCATATCAAAAAATATGGGAGCCGATATTATAGTAAAACTTAAATAAAGGGTTTTTCAATAAGAGCGCTACAAAAGTAAAAAAGTTTAAATAAAACAAAAACGGTATTGGATATCAATGAAATTCTTTATTCCTGTGAACGTACGTTCGATGCCATTATGTATGGAAATCGATCTCTTTTGCATGGCCACCACGGGCACGCTTGCAGAAGTCCAGACGCTGAACCCAATTTTCGACGGTTTTCAAGCATAAATCGGCCGATACTCCTGCAATTTCACGTTCGATATTCGTACGGAGTTCATCAATCGTCGCTGGCTTGTTGGCACAGACCATAGATTTGACGTAGCCCCACGCTCAATTGTTGATCTGCTAGGACGACTATGACGACCATAAATTGGACGTAGCGCTCTTAACGTTGAGGCCACTGACTCCGAATTTCGGTAGTCAATTTTAATAATTTCGACTCGTTGTTGGCTCGTATATCTTTCCATCATAAAATGGCAAACCTTACTGAAGAGAAATGTCAAAAGAGCGGCAAGAAATATGGCGTGGTTTGCTGTCCCTGTCTTTCTACTTTTGTAGCGTCCCTGTTGAACAACCCTTTATAATCAAATACTTAAGTGAATTTTTTTTACGAGATTTTACGATTTTAAGGTATTTCTGAGCATTACCTAGTGTCTTGACATGCAATAAAATGATAACAAGCAATTGTCAAAATGCTCTCATCTCACGTGAAGACACTCAATTTCAATTTTATTGCAATATCATGATATCGCTGACATGCCATCGGATCTTGCAATGATGCCAGAGATCAAATGTCACTTTTAGTTTTCATTTTAATTTTGTAATAGAAAAACAACAAAAAATTTGGTAAAAAGGAATGGAAAAGTGTTTAGTTTTTTATTGTCTGAAAAACATTAATGTTTCATAAAATTTGGTGTTTTTCGAAGAAAAATTTATGATATTTCTTATCCATGAAATGGTCAAGTGTTCCTCCACCACTCTGCAATTGATATCATTTTGACATTTCGCTGCAATGGTTTTGACATTTTATATCATATAATTTATTGCATTTGAAGACACCGGGTTACTTACGATTGAGATGGCCATCCTAAGACAACTAAATTTAAAAAAAATTAATTAAGAAGTTTACTTAAGAGGTTTAATAGTAGCGCACGTAAGTTTTCTTAAATATTTCTTAACTATTTTGTTTGAAATCAGGGCTTTATCCCCCATAGCCCCTCCTTGTATCCGCGCCTGGTTACATAAGTATAATTATATGTTATTGGAACACTTTTTTTATGGTTTTATTAACGAGTTATAAGAGACTAAATATTATTGCGACAACAAAAACATGTATAAAAATTCATAGCCTCCCGGATTCGAATATTTATTTAAAAATTTCCTTGCGCACAGCCCTTTTAAAGGGACACTATGCACTAATTTAATTTAAACGATGATTACAAACTTAAAGATTTTGTCAGTCATTTGAGTACTTTTGATAATTTAAACGCCAACTTTTTCACACACATCAATGCGGTGCAGTATTATAGTTAGCTCTAAGTACGAATTTTAACAAATCTTTACTTGAGTAATAAATTTTCAAACAAAATTTTTCCCTTAAGTAAAATTTAAATTTAAACTCGTCCTTTGCGCTGACTATAAAACTCGCCCACTCAAAAGAAAAATATTTGCTAAAAATCAGCAATAAATTTTACTCAATATTAGTATCACTCGAAGGAAAACCTCCGTCATATTTATAAAAAGCTTTATAAATGTAATGAAAAACAATAATAAAGTTGGAAAAATGTGATAATGTTTTTTGTTTTTAATTTGCAGAATTACATTTTTTTATGTTTTTAAAATGATCGTTTCTCATGCATTTGTGAATGTCGACTGTTTCATAAAAGAAAATGAAAATAAGAAAACTAATATGCAAGTGCTTGTGCAAATTTGAATGTTAATGATACTTTAGAAAACATTGTTTTCTATTGGCGTTTATACATGAATGGATGTCACTACATTGCTAGATCTGTCAAAACAGCAGAGTAGTATATTGGAAGATGACAAAGCAAATTGTGGTAAATTCTTTGTTGTTGTTTTTTCTTTGATATTTTGAATGTTTAATAACGGTCCTAGACGAGAACAAGAAATTCTCATTGATTTTGTAATTTAACTTAACAAATATTTCCAGAAGTTCTACAAATATCGTCCCCTGACGAGTTCCTTAGGCAAGAAAGAAATCCGGATAGGGACATGCCTCCAACAGATTATTTTTCACAATTTGTAAAATACGTTTGGAATTTTAGCATATTTAATTCCTTTAATGCAATTAATGTATGTCACGATAAAAATGAAAATAAGAAGTTGAATTTATTTTGTAAAAAATTAAGGGCCAGTTTTATAGTCAGAACTAAGATCGATTTTTATCTTAAATAACAAATTTCTAATTAAAATAGCCCTAAGGGTAAGATCGATTGTTCCTTTAAATATATTTTTTTTTTAAAGAGAAGCAACACTCAGGAAATTCTTCCTATTAATTAACGTGTTGCTTCCTTTGGAAAGGGGATAGGGAAGAATGGAAAGGTGGTGAAAGATGAAGGGCTTCAAATATGGCAACACTGTAATTGCGCGAGATGTTGAATTTTAGAACAGTTGTTGCGGGCCATCTGATGGTGAGTTGGCGAACTTTGTTGAAGCTTTTTTGTTCATAGCCCTGTTATATTATTTTACTTCGGTGAGGTTAACTGCTATGGGAACACCGAAGGAGGACGCTGCGATATGTATGAGGGATAGAAAAAACTCATACATATTACTATTTTTCATAAATTGATGTTGCCTTGGTTGGGGCTCGAACCCGCAACCTCACGTGTAACAGTCCAACGCGCTAACCATTACACCACCGCTAACCATTACACCTTATATCCGAAAAATGAGAACATGCAATTGTATCAAATTGGATCGTATTATGATCATATTAGATCTAATTTTATCCGGATTTTGTCCTCATCCAAATGTATCAAAAACAATATAATCATATCCAACTAGATGTTATGGTTTATAATTCGATACAATTAAACATAATTATATGAGGCATTTGTAACTACCCAGACAGAAATTGCCAACTGTACCAAAAACAAAACACTGGCAGAGCACTGATTTTGTAAAAATTACTACGCTTTGTTAAAATATGGTAAAGTCGTTAAGTAAAGTATGGTTATCAAAATTTTGTCCAGAGCACCGTGAAAAATGTATTAAATTTGCAAAATTCCAAACTATATCCACTCACCGATGATTTACTTGTCAAAAGAAAAGTTTTGGTATCCATATTACCCTATTTAGAACATATTGTTTCCACCACATTGAATTTCTGATAAAACGCGAAAAATCGCGAATTTCAAAAAAATCTGAAACACATGTTCACTTAAATCGTCTATAGATTATGATATGTAAGTTTGACATTTCAATCACAAATATCTCTGCACAAAAGGGTCAAAAATTTGTTCTATTTATAGAATATCCTTGAAAAAAAGACATGTCAGGATATCCTTGAACATGTTTTATATACCGCTGGACGCGCCTCTAAAAAAGCTTTCATATGATACCCATATTGCGTATGTTTTCTTCAGCTAAGATGCAAATTTCTTACAAAAACTAAAAAAAAGACCTTTTTTAAAAATGGTCCAGCTCGTGAGATCTAATTCCTAGACCCGAAATATTTTAGGAATCGTCATAAAACAAACCAAGGTTTATTTTAAGACAGGCACTTTTTTTACTTTTTTTCATGAGTCGGTCTAATGTACATACATATGCATATGGAAACATAAAAAATGTCATTCATGTCAGCTTAAGGGTTATTCGGTTTCCTTAGCCTATGTCTTTAATTTCCTGCTATGTCACACATTGCGCAAGTACAACAAAATAATTGTTGATCCCATGATCTTTTGTTTTTGAAGTTTCTTTTAAAACCCAATATTCATTTAAAATAAAAAACCATAAAGAATGAAAAATGATCTTTCGGTATCGTCCTTTGCTCAAACATATATACATAACATCTACTTTTGAACGAAAACACATACCTGAGACGAGGCAATCCGTAGCTTCGAAAATGTCAGTTGTAAAAGTGCTACTGAGAAAGGTTAAATCAAAATATTAGGGTTACATTTTAATGTTGATTTTTGTCATGTCATATAGAGGTATGAATGCAAGTTGATATTGAATTTTTAAATTCGATTAAAAATTTATGATGATCACGTACTCCTATAGTACTAATGGCACACATGTCCTTTACGTAATATCATACATAAATGCGAATGTACCACACATGTATACGAATATCAAGGAAACTGTACGTAAATATGTACAATACTTCATGGAAATAAAAGGATAATATTCGCTAAACATTTTAACCCCCTCCCTTGGGCTGATTAGGCAAATATTGTTTGTATAGAGAAACTTTTTAAGATCATAAATTTGCTTTTATGCATGCATACATACATATTCATATTGTATGTTACCTACTTGTACATTACAAAAATACTAACAAATGGTTAAGTACATGAAGGGTTTAAAATTTTTCCTATGCACAGTTTTATCATATCGATTGTAGAGATCACAGTCGCAATTATCACACGTTCGTTTTTTGGTTTTATGTTAAATTAATGTTGAGCGTTTTTAATGAAACACCGCCACTTTCAAAGATAATCAATGTTTTATTGAACATTAAAATATACTAACTCTTGTTGTCCATTTACAGTATTTTTTCGTGCCAGATTGGTAGATAAGATTCCGATTATTTTATTAAAGGAGAAAATTGAGTAATTGAACCTGGGGACTTGTTTGATTGTTATCTACTAACTATGGACTAATTTAAAAGTTTCAAAACAATAGGTTGGAATGCAATATAAATATACAATGAAAATCGTAATAATTTAATAAACAAAATTAAAAATTTCTTCATTAAACCATAACAAAAAAAAAAACATCAACACTTTAACACTACAAAATAATTCAGAATAAATTGAGACAATTCTGATCTGATTTCAGTAAATACCAAATGAAACTATACATACAAAGCTAACACTTTCATTGCCAAATAAGCAGGGTTGGCAACCGTTTCATAAAGTTAGTGATAAGTGATAACGTTATTTCAACAGTATTTCGTTATACTACATTTATACCTGAGCAAAAACTACCTACTTTTAGGCTCTTGTAGTTTTCAACTTGTCAAAATGCATACAAAAAACAAACATTAACTAGTTTTGTACAAAAAATAGGTGGTTTTTACTCAAGTATAACTGTAGTGTTAGGTTATTTAAAGGTTATCGGTATTTTAAGTTATACCGTTAAGTTATTTTAGGGTTAACGGTATTTTAAGTTATTTCGTTAGGGTATTTTAAGGTTAACGGTATTTTAAATAATTTCGTTAGGGCATTTTAAGGTTAACGGTATTTTACGTTATTTCCTAGTATATTTTAAAGATATCAGTAGTATCAGTTGTGCCTATATTAGTAATTAACTTTAAAAACAAAAACACTGACGGTGGGTCTCATACTTCAGGTTTAATTTAACTTAACTACCCGAGTAAAAAAAATTGATCTCGCGCAATATCTAATTATATCCAATTTGATATTGTTTAAGATCTGCTGTAATATCTAGCTGATCCAATTAGATCTCAAAATTGGGTGTATCCAATCATATCGTATTAGATCCCATTGTATATATGGGGATAAACTAAGATCAAGTTATATCTCAAAATTGGGAGGTCCAGTGATATCTTTGGGGATAAACCTAGATCTATTTTGATCCGAAAATTGGCGGATCCAGCTATATATTTGCGTATATTTTTAGATCTAATTTGATCCGAAAAATGGCGGATCCAATTAGATCCAGCTATATATTTGGGGATAAACTTAGATCTAATTTGATCTCAATTTTGGCAGATCAAATTAGATCCCGCAATATATTTGTGGATAAACGTATATCTAATTTGATCCGAAAAAGTGGCAGATCGAATTAGATGTAGCTATATATTTGGGGATAAACTTAGATCTAATTTGATCAAAAAAATGGCACATCGAATTAGATCCAGCAATATATTTGTGGATAAACTTAGATCTAATTTGATCCGAAAAAGTGGCAGATCGAATTAGATCCAGCAATATATTTAGGGATAAATATAGATCTAATTTGATCTCAATTTTGGCAGATCTAATTAGATCTAGCAATATATTTGTGGATAAACTTAGATCTAATTTGATCCGAAAAATGGAAGATCGAATTAGATCCAGCAATATATTTGGGGATTAAGTAAGATCTAAATTTATCCAAAAAATTACAGATAAAATTAGATCCAGTAATATACTTCGGGATTGCGTAAGATCTTAACTTTTCCGATAAATTGCAGATCGAATTAAATCCAGTGATATATTTGGGGATTTGGTAGGATCTTAATTTATCCCATAAATTGCAGATCGAATTAGAAACAGCAATATATTTGGAGATTGACATCTAGAACTATCCAGAAAAATGACAGCTAAAATTAGATCCCGCATTATATTTGGGTACTACGTAAGATCTCCATTTATTTGGGATTAAATAAGATCCCAGACAGATATTGACAATAGTTCAAAAAATAATACAGTGGAAGATCACTGATTTTATAAAAATTAAAATATTTTGTTAAAATAAGGTTTAAAATCAGAAGATCTCGAGTTCGATACCTTTCACGGCTATGCATTTTTTTTATAAAAATGCGCATTCTCCTTGCTGGTCTTATCGAAATTTTTTCAATAATTTTTATTCTTTGTAATTTACTTGTAAAAATTGTATCATCTTTCTGTGATTTGAATATAATTTAAACAGAAAGTGATATTAATTTATGATCTTGAGGCAAACTAAAATAACATTCATTTACTTAAAAATAACAGATCAACTAAAAACATTTCCCCCATTCAAAAGAATTTCTTTTTATAAAATTATAATTTTATTTTCTGTAAATGTTTTTATAAAATTATATTTTTTTTATTAAATGGAATTTTTTTTAAAAAATAATTTTATTTACATATTTTTAACGCTCTACACCATTTCCAATTGTATCAATTGTTTTTAAAATTTATCAATTGTATTTCAGAAATAATCAATTGAATTTCCGTTTTATCAATTGTATTTCAGAACTTATCAATTATTTTTCAGATTTATGAATTGTATTTCAGAACTAGTCAATTGAATTTCAGTTTTATCAATTGTATTTCAGAAATTATTAATTGTATTTCCGAAATTCACAACTGTATTTCAGAAATTATCAAACTGTATTTCAGAAATTATCAATTGTATTTCAGAAATTATGAAATGTAATTTAGAAATTTTTCTCTATTAACTATGATAAACCATCAACAAGTTCTGAAATAGATTTGATTATTTCTGAAATACAATTAATAAATTTCTGAAATACATTCCATAAATTCTAAAATACATTTAAAATTTCTGAAATACATTTAATAGCTTCTGAAATACAGTTAATATTGTAGTTGCTGATGAGTTACCATATATGATGGCACCATATATGACAATATATTGTTTAAATGGCACCAATATGGAGCTTTATATGGTAATATATAACTTAGATTCATCCATATACCATTTAATCCGAAAAATGGCCCGATAAAATTGTATCAGTTCTTATTTGTATCAGTTGTTATCTAATTGCATCAGTTTAGATCTGACCTGATTAAATTATGTGTTAATCAGATGAAATTGTATCAGATTTTTGACCTGATACAATTTTATTGGTTTATATTACATGGTATCAGTTTAGGTCCAAATAGATATATTTGTATACAAAATTATATAGTTATATCCCAATTTTGACCTGATATCAGTTTAAAACTTTGATACAATTGTATAAGGTAAATGTCGGATACAATTATATTTTATTTATCTAAAATTTAACCAATTACGATCAAACCGATAGAATTGTATCAGGTCAAAAATCTGATACAATTTCATCTGATTAACACATAATTTAATCAGGTCAGATCTAAACTGTTACATTTAGATAAAAATTGATAAACAATTGATAAAAATATATCGGGCCATTCTTCGGATGAAACTATATATTTATACAGATATAACTTAATCACATATATGACTATATGTAACTATTTTTCCTCGGGTTGTTTAAATGATACGATATATCAAAGTATATGGTACTATATATGGTAGCATATATTATCATATCTGCATCTGTATTAAAAATATCGTTCATCAGGTACCATATATGAGCATATATTGTTGAAATGGCACCATATATGACAATATATGGTTTAAATGGCACCAAATATGATAATATATGGTTTGAATGGCACCATATATGATAATATATGGTTTGAATGGCACCATATATGATAATATATAGCTTAAATAACACCATATATAAATATATATCGCACTATATATAGTACCATATATTATCATATCTGGAACTGAATTAAAGATTTTGTTTATGAGGTACCATATATGACCATATATTGTTTAAATGGCACCATATATGATAATATCTAGTTTAACTGTCACCATATATAATTATATATTGTTTAAATGATACCATATATAATTATATATTTCTAAAATGCCACCATATATATTAAGATATAGTTCTATATATAACTATATATGCAATAAGATCAACCATGTTATGCAATATATAAATATATCTAATTAGATGAAATTATATATAGCATAATATAAGGAAAAATTTTCGGAAAAAACGTCATATATAATTATATATGGATATACATAACCACATGTCTAATTATATATTGTAATATATGCCACATATGATTATATATAATTTTTTTTACTCGGGTATATACAAAAGAAAGTGTCAAAAAAATGTACACAAAACAACAACAAATTTTTGGGTTAACTATTAATAAATATTTTCTTATATTGGCTTTAAATGACAACTTTTGGCCCAAAGCTGCAAAATAATTGAATCGAAACTTATTTCAACCAATTCCAAAACTGCCCAGCAAAATATTGGTAATGACACCTCATTACTATCAGCATTACCAAAAATGATATATCATTACCTTCTGCATTATTTTATAATATAAAATAATGACTTCCTAATAACGGCCTATTGTATTCATTTTTTCTAAATATAAAATAATGACTTACTCGTAATATTTTAAATAAATACTTTTTACACAGTTAAATTTTATACATTTTTATTTTTTATATGTAAATATGTTTTATGTTTAAATTTTTATGACGAGTCCTAAAATTACACATTAGAAAAAACTTAAATTTTTCTGAATGTATTTTCTTAAGCTAATAGTATTTGCTTAACTCCTTATTTTTAAGAATCAAGTAAGCAATCGGATAACCACTTATAATGCAACTTTTTGTAAGCATGTGTGTAACCACTTATTATTCAAAATCTCATAACTACTTATTTCTCATTTTTTCGTAAGCGAGCGGGTAAGCGTGACTACTTATAAAAACGACCACGCCAAACAAAAATAATGAGTTTAGACGCCAAAAAATAAGTTGTGCGGAGCTATGAATTTCTATTATATAACCACTTATTTGGTAATGAAAGATTTTGCTGGGTGTAGCTGTCCAAAAATATACCCAGTGTAGAAACGGTAATGACATATCATTATTTTTTGGAGTACCAGTAATGACACCCACTTACCTTCTGCATTATTTTAAAACATATAATAATGAGCTACTGATAATGACTTATTTTTATCATTATTTCAAATAGAAAATAAATTTTTAGATTTTTTTGAAATCTATTTTTAGACTCAATATTTTTTAAACACTGGTAAGGATATATGTAACCACATATTTTTTGATTTTTTGTATGTTGGCTAGTAAGCTTACTTGTGTGTAGCAGGTCAATTGTGTTTTTATCTATTAAATATTACAGGTCGATATAGCTCAGATGGTAGAGCTGTTGACTGGCAATCTGTAGACCCAGGTTCGATTCCCGAACCAGCAAATTTTATTAAAAAAAAAAAAAATTCAATAAAAAATATTTTTTTTTATATAATTTATTTTTTTGAAAATCTATTTTTAGACTCATTATTTTTGTCAGTACTGGTAAGCACATAGGTAACGATATATTTTTTGATTTTTCGTATGCTGGTGTGTAACGACAACTCATTATTTTTCGCGACATCGCCATATAAAGGTAATAAGAAATGTAATAACAAAAGTAACTAGTTACCATTACCAAGTATGTAGTTACATAACCACATATCCGGTAATGATTTTCTACACTGGGTACTTCAATACACATAGTTTTAGTGCTGTTCTCAATACACATAATTTTAGTGCTATTAGTACTAAATGAAACTCCAGGATTTTCAGATATATAGTGAGTATCATTCAAAAAAGTCATGTTTAAACCCGCCTCGTTAGCATCTACGTATTTTGAAAAATTAACAATATGTTACGTTGTTCTTTTAAAGATGGTAACTTATCTAAAAAATATAAATCATTTTGGTACCGTAAGGATCAAAAAAGTACAATATGTTTGTCTGGTTGGTACAAAATCTAAAAGCTCATTTTCCATCACTGCTGCAGCCAACTTTGTGTAGAATGTAAAACAAAAAGAATTGCCGAGAACAAGCAATTCCGTACCAATTACCTATCTCCTTTTCCCCCCTCTCCCACAAACTCAAAAATTGCGCAACAAAAGTTGCTCTGTGTGAAATAGTCCCTTTCAATAATATCAAGGAATCTAGTAACATTTGGTTTTTCAATAATGATCAAGGTTGGTTACCGAAACGAATAACGTTGAGGGTAACGGTATCGAATTTTGTTTGTTTCGGTAACGGTAAAGGTAACGGTATTTGAGACTGTTTCGGTAACGGTATACCGTTATCGAAACAGCAATACCGGTACGTACCGGTATTAAAAATTACGTTAAAAACATATACAAACGAGTAAACACATAGCATATTCTTACTTTTAAGTCTTAAAAATACAGATTATAACCTACAAATTCAATGCTGGTAGTTTTAATATTTAAAATTATCATCAGCTGTATTTTCGACTTAACTATATACTTTAACTCATAAAGAAACTCAAAGTGCATAAAAACGCGTTTAAGACGAAAACTAACACATTACTTTTCGTATGCACGTTAACTTTCAACACGGATAATTATTAACGTTGAAAACTCAACGTTTATACATTTTCACACCTAACGTAACTTATAGAGTTACTTCATAAAAACTTTTGCTGACGAACGTCTGATTATAACGGAACAATTACAAACATGACCTGTTTAAATTTTTTTTTATACTACAATTCGTTTAACGTAGATTTGCGTTAAATACTTAACGTTCATAGGCATGAGACAAAATAAAGCTATTCATAAATTTTTTTTGTAAAAATAATTCGGGGTTATAAAACAAAAAAGTAAAAAATTTACACTTTTTATATAAATTAATAAATACTGGTATAATATCGGTAACTAACCATAAAAATAACGGTATCGGTAACGATAACGGTATTGGGAAATTTTTTTAAAGGTATTGGTAACGGTAACGGTGTTCAATTTTAACAGCGATAACGGTATTATAACGATAACGGTAACTAACCTTGATAATGATATATTAAAATATCAAGGAAAAGTAATTTTTTGATATGGTTTCTTTGATTAAAAGAAACAGAAATGCCATATAGTCATGGTCGCGCTAAATGTAGTGTTTTTTGCTGTGCCGAAACGCGAAAATTTTCAATTTAGCACGTGGCACCTTTACATAAATTTAATAAAAACTTTTAATAGCAAACATTTTAAATTATAATCGGATTATATTGAATAAATAAGTTTTTACATTTAGTACCGAAAATGGAAAAACCCGTTCCTTCTTTTTCGACGCTCAAGGTACCAAAATGTTTTATGTAAACTTGCAAGAAATTTGCTTTACAAGTTTTTGGTACAACGATTTTTGTCTACTACGGCAATATGAATATTCGGCAAAGTGTACACTTTAATAATTTACCTATAGATTTAAAATCAATCAATCGAATTTCATTATTTAAATCGTCTTGTAAACAACTTTTATTTAACAGCTTTCAAACGCTTTTGTAATATTTTTTGTTTATAACAGTTTTGTATACTTATTGCAATTTAATAATCTTTTAACTTTAAGTTAACTATTTTATTTGTACCTTCGACTATGAATTAATTTGCCAACTTGCCTCAATAATGCATTTTACAAATAAAATCTTTTCTGTAGAAAAGTTTTTTCTATGGAAAACAAACAAAAAAAATAAAATGTCAGTCAAAAATCTGTCAAATGGGTAAGTCATTTTGGCTTATGTTTGATAAATTTTTAGTTGAAACACTGATTTAAACAGAGTTTTTAGTTATCTTCATTTAACACACACACAGCTTATGTTACTTGTGTCATTGTTTTCGTTTTAAAATAAAGCACTTTATTTAATTATATAAATAGGATTGTTGTTATTCTTTTGAATTTTGTTATATATAATTGATAGTTTTTGTAATTAATTACTTCCCAGCAAAAAAAATTGTAAGTAGTGCTTTACAAAATAAAGAGATTGGGGGACTCTCTATCACTGAGAAAGCATTTGTTCTATTATGTGCCTTGGAACAGGAACATACTCAAACCAATATCACCCAGCAAACATGGCAATACGAAAAAGATTCTCCGAACATATCGCCAGGAAGAAAACATTTATTGCCCGCAATATTAATTTCGTATTCCGGATGTTTCCTCCGTCGGAAACAGCTGTTACACTAAAACAATACTTCCAGGCAATATGAAAGCTAAAACTCATATGGAAGATATGTAAAAGGGATATCGCTAAATAAACTGCCGGTACAATAAAAAAAAAACGATTTAATTTTTTCATTATTAAATTTAAGCCTGAAAAACAATTTCTGCATACATAATCCATTGAGCAACTTATAAATTATCTTGCTTTTATCTTAGCCGATTTTTCCCGCGAAATTAATCTTAACTTTTCACGAGTTTATTTCCTATATATCTTTTGATTGCTTTTGTACAAATTTAGTTTTAATTTTTTCCAAATTGATAAAAGATTTCAAACAAATTTGCTTTATCTTCCAAATGATACAAAGGTGATATTGCCGCATATTGTCATAAAAAGTTATGACAAAAGATAAAATTTTTGAATTATTTTTTTTACAAATATCGCCGAATTATCTTCCAAGTGATAAAAGGAAGACAATTTCAAAGTAAATACTGCTTGATTATTTTCATTCAAATGACAAATAGAAGATATCTCTTTAATATCTTCTTGGAAGGTATCTTTTAAATGTTTGCAGGGTCATTATGTGCGCTCATTGTATGACTCAAAACATCGATTGTAACAAGGGATGGAAAATAATAATTTAGTTATAAAAATCAAGAATGGAACTATACTATGGAATTATACTATTCCAACAGTATTATAGCCCTAGATTATGAATTTTAAAAAACTATACGTAAAAAATTGCAAAATAATATCGGAATGCGAAAAAAAGGCCTTGGGGTTCAAAAAAATAATTAAAAGATTTACATTCTGCAAACGATGCTAAAATTTTCTTTTTTTGCAACTAACCACCAAACTTTGTTTTATGAAATGGGAATTATACTCCGTAGATTATAAATTTAAAAAACCGCACTTAAAAAATTGCAAAATAATAGAGGAACGCGAAAAAAGGCTTTGTGGTAGAAAAAAATAATTAACAAACTCAATCAGCGATTAACAGTCTGCAAATGAATACAATGACGCAAAAATTTTCCTTTTTGCAAATATTTTTTTCCCGATTTATTTATTTTTTTTTTTTTTGCAAACTAAGCACCAAACTTTTGTGTATAAAATTGGTATAGACCCTAGATTATAAATTTAAAAAAACCACACTTAAAAAATTGCAAAATAATCGCGGAAAGCGAAAAAAGGCTTTATGGTACAAAAAATTAATTAAAAAACTTAATCAGCGATTTACATTCTGCAAACAAATATATTGATAAAAAAATTTTTCCTTTTTGCAAATTTTATTTTTCGCGATTTTTTTTTGAAACTAGCCACCAAACTTTGTTGTATGAAATGTGTATTATAGTCCCTAGATTATAAAATAAAAAGAAACGTACTTAACCCTCTAACCGGCAATGCCGCCTCCGGGCGGGGTGTATTAAATTGACCAGAAATGCGCCAAAGGGGTATTTTATAATAAGAAATTATACTTTTTCAACGGAAAACAAAATTTATAAAATTTTCTGTGAAGAATTTTTTTGTATACAATGCACGGTTTGGAAGCGAGAAAGTGTCAAAGATAAAATTTCGTAAAATTTAAAAAATTAAATATTTTAAAATAACCAAAAGTTTCAAAAATCTTAAAAACATATTTAAATAGACTAAAACAATTGATAGTGACCACAAAGTGAGATTGGAGCTTAAGCTATTCAAAAAGTTCCTTACTTTAGTCCAGGTACGCACAGGATTCCATAAAGACACCTTTAAAGGACATCGCCTTAACTTCAAAGCGAATGGACGGATTTTTTTGAAATTTGGTAAAAAGAATATATTTGGTATAGGTAGCAAAGCTTATAAGTTTGAATAATATATATTGAAGTTTTGGTGCATTTTCGCTCAATTTCGCATTTTGCAAAAAACGAAAATCGCTATATCCTCTTAAGTACCAGCACAAAAAATGTAATTTTTTTATTGCAATTATATCTTGGTAAAAGAAATAATTTGTGCCTAAGCCTAGTAATTTTTATGCGCTAGTTTTCGAGATTCACCCTTAAACTGTTTTGGCCCATATCGCCTAAAGTAGGCAACGAAAAAAAATTTTGTAGAAGAACTTATTGTTTATTTTTAGTGAGGAACACATGGTATAAATTTCATTGCAAAAAAGCTTAGGCCGGTTAGAGGGTTAAAGAATTGCAAAATAAAAGCGGAACGCGAAAAAAGACTTTGTGGTACAAAAAATTAATTAGGAAACGTAATCAGCGATTTAGATTCTGCAAACAAATATATTGATGGAAAAATTTTCCTTTTTGCAAATTTTATATATCGCAATTTTTTTTGCAACTAGCCACCATACTTTGTTGTATGAAATGTGTATTATAGCCCCTAGATTATGAATTAAAAAAAAAACGCACGTAAAAATTGCAAAATAATAGCGGAATTTGAAAAAAGACTTTATGGTACAAAAATTTAATCCCTAGGTTATATATTTAAAAAACCCGCACTTAAAAAGTTGCAAAATAACGGAGGAATTCGAAAAAGGCTTTATGGTTTAGAAAATGAATTAAAAGAGGTAATTAGCGATCGACATTCTGCAAACGAATATATTGTTGCAAAAATTTCGCTTTTTGCAAATGTTTTTTTTTTTCGCAATTTGTGCTAATATTTGCTAATATCTAAATATTTAATTTAAATTTCTTTTTAACGAGCCAAAGAGGAAGCTATTTTTTAGTTACATATATTTTTAAATATGTAAGAGCGATCTAACATTTTTTGGTATAAGAGCCCGATTAAGTGAGCCTTTTCCATCCCTGATTAACCAGTCGGAGTTCGTTCCTGTTCCAAGCCGCATAATATTTTTACACGTAATTGTAATTGACATTTTTTCAATTACAATTACATGTAATGTGTAATTGAAATTTTTTCAATTACAATTACATTCGATATCGATGAAATTTTACGAGAAAATGATTCAGTTTCAATACAAGCTCGACTCATTTTGCATACTGGGTATGGTCCATTTTTTCAAATATGCGATAAAAATAACGTACAAAAGCTATACGTATAAATTGATCTCGTTTGTTTTTTCCATACCAGTTAGCAATGCTTTTTGTGAAATGGCTTTTAGTATATTAAATAATCTATAATCATAAAAAAGGAATAGAATGTCCTTCGACCTAATAAAGGCTGAAATTTAAATAAAAATAAATTTTGAAGGAAGTTGCAAACATTTTCAAACATTTTTGCTTACAACTAAAACAACAGAGTTAGTAAATTCTGTAAATAAAAATTAAAAATATGTATATGTCGCAAAAAAAATAGTTATCATTTTTTATGTGATTTAAATTAATATATATGTAATATGACGTGGGACTGAATTTTAATTGTTACGTTTCCTTGTTTTTTATGTTATTATTATTGTTTTTATTTTTGAAAAAAACAAATTTTAAAAAAATTGACTTTTTAAACTCTAAGTTCATTTTTAAATTGTCCAGTTATTTTTTTAAAATCCAGGCGACTTTTTTCCATTGTCCAGTTATTTGACTTTTGGTATCTGGTAACCCTACCCTCACAGTATGACGGCTCTCAATGAACTAACTTATAGTCTTGACTAGTCATGGATTTGTGCGAACATGAAACGAATTACATGCAAAACAAAAACAACAAATAAAATTTGTTGTTGTTTCACGTGTGATTTGTTTCATGTTCGCACAAATCCATGGCTAGTCAAGACTATAAATAACACAGCAAAAACAGTAACATCGACCAGGCACGTAGCTAGGGGGCTTGAGCCCCCTATTTGGTGCCCATAGAAACTGCTTTTGTTTATGGTTTTTTTTTTTTTTTGGAAAAATCTTGAATAGTTATGTGTGTTGGCATAATCAGAAAGAATTCGTGTCAGCTCCTATTAGTTTTTACATTTTTATACTTTTTTAAATTTATATTCAACATCTATTTATAGAACAGTTGATAAACTACTTACAGGTAACATCAGTGTAATGACTTTTCTCCAAGGACATCACCATGTTAAAATAAGTAGTTCAGTAATTAAAAGGTAACCAGTGAACACTTAAGATTTCAATACCTAAAACTCATTACATGGTAATGAAAGTTTTTGCTGGGAAGTTATATATTTTTCGTTTCTGTTCAAATAAAAAAGAAAAAACAAACACTACAAGCAAATAAAAAAAATGGAAAAGACAAAAATATAAAAGAAAACAACACTAACACACACACAAATATAGTGGAAGTGCCTTCAGTACGCCCTAGATTGACCGGTCACGGGATAGGTCCTTTAATGGCAATTGACTCGTATTTTGCGTTGGCCATAATTAAATTAAAAAATCAATTAAAAATTAGAAAACTACCTCAAAAACTCTGATAATATAAATAAAAATTTTAAAAATTGCCCTTAAGTTAAAAAGAAAATTATATGAAATACCAATTGTTAAAAATAAAACAGCTTTAACGTTAAAAAACGTTGAAAATACAAAACTTAAAATTTTTTAGCAAAAAATTATAAAAATTTAAAATAAGAGCTAAAATAAGCCAATCGTAAAAAAATAAAGTTCAAAATAAATAAAAAAATATGCCGCGAATTTTGGTTTTTATTTCGGTATCGGTCAAGTTTTCTAAAAGCAACAGTGAAAGTAACGAATCAGAAAATACTTAGAAAATTAATTCATTCTCTTTGGTTCATATTTGTACTAATTTAGTAATATGCCTTCGGTTGACCGGTCACGGGATAGGTCCTTGGAGGGCAATTGACTCCTCATTCCCCGTAGGGTACTTACTAATAGTTTTCGTCATATTTATTATAAAATACACATAAAATTGATAAATTAACCTTTGGTTTTCCTTAAAAATTACAGGTTTCTTGCTTGCAGGCACCAGCTATTACTATAGGGTGATAATTTGGTATAATTCGATATTTTACAATTTTTTTACACCCTAAAATAATCATTATAATGTTGGCGTTTCATAATTTTTTTAAAATTAAAATTAGCTGTGTGTTTCGACTTAACTATATCCGTTAACTCATAAAACACTTAAAGTGCATACAAACGCTTTTAAGACGAAAACTAACAGATTACGTTTCGTATGCACGTTAACTTTCAACATGGATAATTATCAACGTTGAAAACTCAGCGTTTATACATTTTCACATCTAACGTAACTTATTCTAGTTACTTCCTAAAAACTTTTGCTGACGTACGTTCGATTATAACGGAAAAATTATAAAAATAAAATGTTTAAAATTTTTGTATACTACAACGGTTTAACGTAGATTTCCATTAAATACTTAACGTTGATAGGCATAAGACAAAATACAGATATTATTAACTGTCCATGAAAAATCGTACTTTAGGAGAAACAAGAAATTTATTCTGGAAGAGACTGTAAATTAAATGCATATATAAATTCGAATTTGTCTCAATAAGCTTCTTGCAGTATATTTAACAAAAATACATTCTGCGGTTTTAGAAGATCTTGAAAAATGATCACCGCGGTCAGCATCAATGCTTCAAACGCGAAATGAAGTTGTTGCTAAAACAAAACCCTCAAAGCATTTTGAAAATTTTGCTCTAATTTTAATTTAATTGCCTCTTGAAACATCCCAGTATGGAAAATGAGTCGAGCTTGTATCGAAACTGAATCAGTTTCTCGTAAAATTTCATCGATATCGAGTTCGATATAATACCAAGAATGAGGGCATTTTCCTATGTAACTTGCAAAGTGATAGAGATCTGAAAATTGTTGATTTATAGATTCGATATTTTATCGAAACAACGAATATTTTCCGAGGGAAAATATATGATAATAAAACGAAAAAAAAATATTTTCCTTCTTTTATCTTTCTCCTTGTTTATTTTTTTATTTCTCTTTAATTTAATTTTCTTCAATTTTAATTTAAATTCAAAGCAATTTTGTTTTGTTCCAACACCAGCCACGATTCGAACCAAAATCCTTTGGTTTAGAAGTTCATCGCCTTACCCCTTGAGCCAAACCGTAATGATACATATTTTTATAATTCAAATTGTTTTCATTTTATTTTAATCTACCTTTATAAACTTCATATTACCCAACAAACATGAATGAAAAGTTAAAAGAAATGCCCTAGTGTAAGAACGAATATGCTGTTCTTTTCCAATTTTTCGTAAATAAATTTAATGCTTAATACAAAAAGGCCATAACTCGACTTAATATTTCATTAGAGGAAAAGGAAATCTGAAAAAATTTGATGATACATTTTATTTTATTGTTTTTGTATTAATATATTGAAAATATGTTTATCCTAAAATAATCTAAAAGAATTTAAAACCGTCCTGTCTGAAGATAATTATTTTAAAAGTGGTAATACTAGGGTATTCAATTAATCGACATTTTAATTTAATCGATTAATCGTTCAAATAATTATTCGGGTTTTTTTATTAACCGATTAATCGAATAAAATTTTAAAATTAATCGATTAATCGAAAAATTGTTATGTAAAATAATATATGTACATACATTTGTTGTATTTTTAATAATTTTATTTAAAAAAAGAACAAAAAGAGTTTCGGAATATAATATATGTAATATATTCAAATTTTATCCAAATCGTGGACAACCACACCGCAGACCTTTCTTTAAATTTATCATTTTATAAAAATTAGCCAGACGTTCATGTATTATACATAGCGCTCTATAATATCTTCAATGAGAAGAAGAATAGAACAACTCGTAGATTAATTTGTATTTATTTCGTATGCATTCAACTCATAAAACACCTAAATGTAGAGAGACATTCTATTGAGAATTCATTTTCCCTCCATCCCTTTATTTGATTTTAGCAACTATTTCGCAGGGAATTTAAAAAAACTTTGTGATTAATTTTGACAAATTTGTTTCCAGCAGAGTTAGCTGAATTGGGCTCTGAAAAGCTCATACGCATAAGAGGTTATTTAGTTCTCATTAAACATTATTTAGAACTCATAAATACTAATTTTGACTATAATCTTGTTAAAAACTTATTTGTAAATTTCTTTGTTTTACTTTTCAAATTAAAAATACCTGGATATGTTTATTTGTCTTTTAATTTGCCATTTATTAATTCGAATTCTATGGCTTGGGATAATATCCTTTGCTAAAACATATGAATGCAGAGTGCTCACTACTTGGGAAGATGACAAAGCAAACTGTTGAATTTTTTGTTTTTTCTTTGATATTTAAGATGTTTTTTACAGTTTGTTAAATAAGTTTTAATAAAATCCCATTATTACTTTAATAAAAAATATATATTTTTGAAACATTTTATTAATTTTTTACCAATTCCGGTTAATCGATTAATCGTATTAAATTATTCGAATTATTCGTTATTCGAAATATGGCCATTTTAAATTATTCGAACAATTTTTGAGCAAAATTGTTCGATTAATGATATTGTAATTTACTTGTAAAAATTGTATTATCTTTCTTTAATTTGAAAATAATTTAAACAGAAATTGATATTAATTTATGATCTAGTCAAACTAAAGAACATTCATTTACCAAAATAAGAGATCAACTAAACATTCCCCTCATTCATGTTAAACTTTTATTTGAATAAAATTTATAACTCTCTATTTTCTTATTTTCTGACTCGTATAAAACCTTTTAAGAAAACAGAATAACTTTAAAAATTTCATAAAATATAAAATCTGTCCTTTATACTTCCATGTAAAATTAAAAATAAACTCTATAAAAAGGCCCGCAAGGGGCATTATAAAAACTGTTTGTTTTTAAATTTTATTTTTTTACATTATTTTTTGTGCAGTCATTAATGCGCACAAAAGCTGGCAAAAATTGCACATGGTTCATTATTATAAAAATTATAATTTTCCTTTAAACTGTAATATCAACTCACTCTACGAATGAGCGGAAACTCCCTTTTGAATAATTATATTAAGTATCTTGACAAACTGTACTAGTTATAAATAACCAAATGTATTTTTAAGTCTTATCACATAAGAGAAAAACCCATAATTAGTAATATTGACCAAATGTATTTTTAAGTCTTATCACATAAGGGAAAAACCCATAATTAATAATAATAACCAAATGTATTTTAAGAAAAAGCCCATGATTAAGCAATATAATCTCTTAGTACCTTTCCTATGAAACAGATAAAAACTTATTCTGTGTTTAGGAAGAAACATCAGGTACCGATAAACGATCACCTACCTATGTTTGTTTATCAGTATGTATATTATATTATGTGTATTGAAAATATTATAAATAGAGGAACAACTAAATTTAATAAATAGAACTTATTTTACCAGCAAAGAGACATCGTCTCATTTCTTTTCTTAAGCGAATATTAGGAAACGGTTAAATATTTTTCTCAAAAAAGTAATACTGAAAAAGTTGAAAGTAACTTCTTTCAATTCATCCGTATTCAAAATTAAACGAAACAAATTGGTTATCGTCTGATTTTGACGTAACTGCCCAGCAAAAACATGGTAATGACAGGGGATTACCATACGGATTACCAAGTAATGATAGGTCATTACCTTTTGCATTACTTGAAAATACAAAATAATGACTTACTGATATTAAATTATGGAAGTACTTATATATACTCGCAAAGTAATCACTTACTGGTAATTGATTAAATAAGTACTGATATAGTTTTTTAATTTAATATTTTATTTATTAAATTATTTCGAATATTTTCCCAACTGAATAGAAAATTTTCCGAGGTAAAAAGTTATATTTCCAATATTACCTATTCACTATTACCTATAATTATTTCACAATGTAGGGTAACCACTTATTTCCTAACTTCTAAGTAACCACTTATTCTATCTTGGTGAGTAACTACTTATTCTTTCACTATGGGTAACTCGTTATTCGCACTTTTTTTGTAAGCGAGAGGGTAATGACCACCCATGAATTTTTGGACATCGCGAACAAAAGTAATGTTGCGAGTAAATAGCCTGGTAAGTAGTGAAACCCTTTGTGTACTACTTACTCGCTTAATTACTCGGTAATGTCTGTTTTTGCTGGGTGGCAATTTGCTTCGTTTTATATGAACCATTTTGGACATAAGGAACATTTTATATGGTTGCGTTATCGTTCGATAAAAATTGTATTTCGTTCGTTATATATGAACCAAAAGTAGTTTTCGTTCGCTATTTTAACGAAAATTTCTTTTCCTTCGTAATAGATAAACATGCCGTTAATTTTTTTTGTGGTAACGGAATTTATATTTCCACAAGCAAAAGGTATAACAAAAAAAATTGCGTAAGAAATTTCTTCAATTTATTAGTTTTTCGTATTTGGGGTTCCAACATGCTTTGAATTTGTGTTTATCAAAATAGCGGTTTCGCGAATAAAAATACAATTCATTCCGCGAAAAAAAATTTTAGTTTTTTTTTAGTTTGTGTTTTTGTTCCTTTTAAATGATTTTCAAAAATATTAAATTTTTTAAAATCCAATCAGCGGTTGCAAAGTTACAAAATAATATATTAGAAGCATAGCATTTCGCAACCAAAAAATTCTTAAATTGTGTGAAACAAATTTAATTTGTCAAACTAATGTCAGTAATGGCTCAAAATATCGATTCCAAACCAATGAAATGCAAAACCAATCGTTTTTCGCCCCAGCAGTTTAAGGTAAAAAACGGATAACTTTTTTTGATTTAACGCAAAATTGTTAGTTGAATCATCTTTTGAAGCATAAATATTAGTTGAATCACCTCTGTTTATGGTTATTTTAAAATATTTTAAACATTTACATACATTTATTTGAATGCAATCCGATGCAAACAATTTTGGTTACGGAGTTTACATTTGGTTACTTTTTTCGTTTTCATTCAGAAACGCTTTGTCAAAATTTTCTTTCCAATACAAAATCGTATGATGCCTACAAGGTGAATCCAAATATGCCATTGATTTTATCACTCGTTAAATAGTTTGGTGTCAGACCTGGGGGTTAATCATTACATTTTGTAATTAATTACACATGCAATTACACAAATACATGTAATTGTAATTGAAAAAACTCAATTACAATTACATATTATTTGTAATTGTAATCGCAATTACATGTAATTATAATTGAAAAAATTTCAATTACATGTAATTGTAATTGAAAAAATGTCAATTACAATTACGTGTAATTGTAATTGAAAAAATTACAATTACATGTAATTGAAAACAAAATGCTTCAATTAAGGAATTATAAAAAAAGCTAACCCCTAAATTCATAAACGCTTTGTAAAATTATAAGATGTTTATTGAACAAATTTTGTATGAAAATGACGTTTTGTAAACCTACTAGAACTTTACAAAGCGTTTATGAATTGAGGCCTAAGTATTTATGTCTTTTTTATGTATTAATTGTAGAAGAAGTAATTAATGTAATGTAATGTGGTGTAATGGTTAGCGCGTTGGACTGTTACACGTGAGGTTGCAGGTTCGAGCCCCAACCAATGCAACATCAATTTATGAAAAATAGTAATATGTGTGAGTTTTTTCTATCCCTCATACATATCGCAGCGTCTTCCTTCGGTGTTCCCATAGCACTTAACCCCACCGAAGTAAAATAATATAACAGGGCTATGAACTAAAAAGCTTCAACAAAGTTCGTCAACTCACCATCAGATGGCGCGCAACAACTGTTCTAAAATTCAACATCTCGCGCAATTACAGTGTTGCCATATTTGAAGCCCTTCATCTTTCAACACCTTTCACTTCTTCTCTATCCCCTTTCCAAAGGAAGCAACCAAGGTTGATTACCGTTATCGTTATAATACCGTTATCGCTAAAATACCGTTTTAAATTGAATACCGTTACCGTTACCAATACCTCTAAAATTTTTTTCAAATACCGTTATCGTTACCGATACCGTTATTTTTAATGGTAGTTACCGGTATTTTACCGGTATTTATTAATTTATATAGAAGTGCAAGTTTTTTGACTTTTTGTAATAATTTTCAGTTTTTTTTTCTACAAAAAACTTTGTCGATAATAATTTTAGTTATTAAAACTACCAGCATTGAATTTAAAGCTTATAATATGTATTTTTAACACGTAAAATTAAATATATGTTACGTTTTTACTTGTTTTTATATGTTTTTAACATAATTTATAATACCGTTACGTACCGGTATTGCTGTTTCGATAACGGTATACCGTTACCGAAACAGTCTTAAATACCGTTACCTATACCGTTACCGAAACAAATGAAATTAAATACCGTTACCCTTACCGTTATTCGTTTCGGTAACCAACCTTGGAAGCAACACGTTAATTAATAGGAAGAATTACCTGAGTGTTGCTTCTCTTAAAAAAAAAAAAAAAAAAAAAAAAACTATCAATTACATATAACAAAATTCAAAAGAATAACAACAATCCTATTTATATAATTAAATAAGGTGCTTTATTTTAAAACGAAAACAATGAAACAAGTAACATAAGCTGTGTGTGTGTTAAATGAAGATAACTAAAAACTCTGTTTAAATCAGTGTTTCAACTAAAAATTTATCAAACATAAGCCAAAATGACTTACCCATTTGACAGATTTTTGACTGACATTTTATTTTTTTTGTTTGTTTTCCATAGAAAAAACTTTTCTACAGAAAAGATTTTATTTGTACAAAATAATTGTAATACATTTCAATTTCGCCCTCAGCGCCCTATAGGCATTATTGAGGCAATTTGGCAAATTAATTAATTGTCGAAAGTACAAATAAAATATTTAACTTAAAGTTAAAAGATTATTAAATAGCAATAAGTATAAAAAACTGTTATAAACAAAAAATATTACAAAAGCGTTTCAAAGCTGTTACATAAAAGTTGTTTACAAGACGATTTAAATAATGAAATTCGATTGATTGATTTTAAATCTATAGGTAAATTATTAAAGTGTACACTTTGCCGAATATTCGTATTGCCGTAGTAGACAAAACTCGTTGTACCAAAAACTTGTAGAGCAAATTTCTTGCAAGTTTACATAAAACATACATAAAACATTTTGGTACCTTAAGCGTCGAAAAAGAAGGAACGGGGTTTTCCCTTTTCGGTACTAAATGTAAAAACTTATTTATTCAATATAATCCGATTATAAAAAAATTCAAGAAAATAATTTGATTTTTAAAAAATTTAAAATGTTTGCTATTTAAGTTTTTATTAAATTTATGTAAAGGTGCTACTTGCTAAATTGAAAATTTTCGCGTTTCGGCACAGCAAAAAACACTACATTTAGCGCGACCATGACTATATGACATTTCTGTTTCTTTTAGTCAAAGAAACCATATCAAAAAATTACTTTTCCTTTATATTTTAATGTATCATTATCAAGGTTAGTTACCGTTATCGTTATAATACCGTTATCGCTGTTAAAATTGAAGATCGTTACCGTTACCAATACCTTTAAAAAAATTTCCCAATACCGTTATCGTTACCGATACCATTATTTTTATGGGTAGTTACCGATATTATACCAGTATTTATTAATTTATATAAAAAGTGTAAATTTTTTACTTTTTTGTTTTATAACCCCGAATTATTTTTACAAAAAAAATTTATGGATAGCTGTATTTTGTCTCATGCCTATGAACGTTAAGTATTTAACGCAAATCTACGTTAAACGAATTGTAGTATAAAAAAAAATTTAAACAGGTCATGTTTGTAATTGTTCCGTTATAATCAGACGTTCGTCAGCAAAAGTTTTTATGAAGTAACTCTATAAGTTACGTTAGGTGTGAAAATGTATAAACGTTGAGTTTTCAACGTTAATAATTATCCGTGTTGAAAGTTAACGTGCATACGAAAAGTAATGTGTTAGTTTTCGTCTTAAACGCGTTTTTATGCACTTTGAGTTTCTTTATGAGTTAAAGTATATAGTTAAGTCGAAAATACAGCTGATGATAATTTTAAATATTAAAACTACCAGCATTGAATTTGTAGGTTATAATCTGTATTTTTAAGACTTAAAAGTAAGAATATGCTATGTGTTTACTCGTTTGTATATGTTTTTAACGTAATTTTTAATACCGGTACGTACCGGTATTGCTGTTTCGATAACGGTATACCGTTACCGAAACAGTCTCAAATACCGTTACCTTTACCGTTACCGAAACAAACAAAATTCGATACCGTTACCCTCAACGTTATTCGTTTCGGTAACCAACCTTGATCATTATTGAAAAACCAAATGTTACTAGATTCCTTGATATTATTGAAAGGGACTATTTCACACAGAGCAACTTTTGTTGCGCAATTTTTGAGTTTGTGGGAGAGGGGGGAAAAGGAGATAGGTAATTGGTACGGAATTGCTTGTTCTCGGCAATTCTTTTTGTTTTACATTCTACACAAAGTTGGCTGCAGCAGTGATGGAAAATGAGCTTTTAGATTTTGTACCAACCAGACAAACATATTGTACTTTTTTGATCCTTACGGTACCAAAATGATTTATATTTTTTAGATAAGTTACCATCTTTAAAAGAACAACGTAACATATTGTTAATTTTTCAAAATACGTAGATGCTAACGAGGCGGGTTTAAACATGACTTTTTTGAATGATACTCACTATATATCTGAAAATCCTGGAGTTTCATTTAGTACTAATAGCACTAAAATTATGTGTATTGAGAACAGCACTAAAACCATATATGGGACTAATTAATTAGGTGGACTAATTAATTGATGATTTCATAACCATTACATTGATATCAATTGTAATGAAATTATTTTCATTACCATTTTTTTAATTAATGGTAATGATTCTAAAATTTAATTTCATTGATTAATGACAATGATTTTAAATTTCATTACCATTGATAACACTATGCGACAGTCAAAATCGGGATGGGATGAAACTAACGGGAAATGTTATATCGGTCAAAAACAAGGTATACGTGTCCCGGCGTTTCGCTGGGTCACCCCTAGGAATCGAGATATATCTTTTTTTTTGACATAACTCGAGAACCACTAGTCCGATTTGGCTCAAACAATTTAAAAAAAAATTAAAAATTACAATTCCTTTCATCTGTTCATATAACGTTTTTCTATATACTCAACAGTTTTGCCGGTAAAAATAAATGTTTGTTACCGCTACCATAAAAATCAATAACCTTTTGTTTATTACTTTTTTTAATATTTTAGGCAAAAAATGTTTTTTTCTTCATACATTTATTTTTACCGGCAAAACTGTTGAGTATATAGAAAAACGTTATATGAACAGATTAAAGGAATTGTAATTTTTTTAAAATTGTTTGAGCAAAATCGGACTAGTGGTTCTCGAGTTATGTCAAAAAAAAGACCACCAAAGGTCAAATCGATATATCTCGATTCCTAGGGGTGACCCAGCGAAACGCCGGGACACGTATAACTTCTTTTTTACCGATATAACTTTCCCCGATAGTTTGAACCCTTCCCGATCACTGACCCCTACCATTTGTCTCACAGTGTAATGAATAAATTAAAAAAAATAATTGCCATTGACAGAAAAACGTAAAAATGGAGTAAAACTCGTTGAAATCGAAGATGGAATAGCTCCTTCAGGCTCATGCTCATTTGAAATTAAATATTACTTTCCATTCCATTGTTATTTGTACACAGGTAAAGTTTAACGGAATTAAATGGATCCTCCTTAATAAATAATGTTTTATAACTTCCCTAGCCAAACCAGTTGTTCGTTTTCATTTGTCTGAATTTTTTTGTAAACAAATGGTTTTTAATCAATTGTAATTAGTTTTTTTATACATTAGTGTAATTTCATTACCATTAGTAATGATTTTTCTAATGAAAAATATTTCATTACCATTAAATGGTATTGAAATTTTTTTCATTGTCATTAGTATGAACTAATGGTAATGAAAATTCAATGGTAATGAAAAATTGCCATGTATGACTAAAACTATGTGTATTGAAGTATATTTTTGGACAGCTACAGTTTTGGAATTGGTTGAAATAAGTTTCGATTCAATTATTTTGCAGCTTTGGGCCAAAAGTTGTCATTTTAAGCCAATATAAGAAAATATTTATTAATAGTTAACACAAAAATTTGCTGTTGTTTTGTGTACAATTTTTTGACATTTACTTTTGTTTATAGTTAAGTTAAAGTTAAACCTACGGTATGAGACTCACCGTTACAAGTTTTGGTAGAATGATTGTTTTCTACGTCGGCTATTCGAATATTTCTTCCAAGCTTTAAAGAACATCAAGTTGATATCAATCAAAGAGTATACATAATAAAGCGATTGGGGGACTCTCTATCACTGAGAAAGCATTTGTTCTATTTTGTGCCTTGGAACAGGAACATACTCAAACCAATATCACCCAGCAAACATGGCAATACGAAGAAGATTCTCCAATCATATCGCCAGGAAGAAAACATTTATTGCCGGCAATATCAATTTCGTATTCCAGAAATTTCCTCCGTCGGAAGTAACTGTTACTCTAAAACAATACTTCCAGGCAATATAAAGCAATAACTCGTATGGAAGATAAAAGGGTGATATCGCTAAATAAATTCCCGGTTACAAAAATAAAGGATTTACTTTTTTTATTATACAATTTAAGCCTGAAAAAGAATATCTGCATACATAATCAATTGACCAACTTATAAATTATCTTGACTTCATCTTAGCCGATTTTTCCCGCGCAATTAATCTTGACTTTTCACGAGTTTATTTCCTATATATCTTTTGATCGTTTTTGTACAAATTTAGTTTTTATTTTTTCCAAAATGACAAAAGATTTCAAACAAATTTGCTTTATCTTCCAAATGATACAAAGGTGATATTGCCACAATCAGAGATGGGCTAAAATCATTACCATTACATTTTCATTACCATTACTTGATGTAATGGTAATGGCGCTTTTTTTATCATTACCATTTTTTGAAGAAATGGTAATGTTTTTTTTTTTCATTACCATTGCATTAAAAAATGGTAATGAATATTTTTATACCCTACACCACTATGTGGTCAGGGTATTATAAGTTTGTGCTGATGTTTGTAACACCAAAAAAATATTGGTCGTAGACCCACCTTATAGTATACCGATCGGCTCAGAATTTTTTTTTATTTCGATTTAACGATGTCCGTCCGTCCGTCTGTCTGTCTGTCCATGCAATCTTGTGCGCACTCTACAGGTCGCAAATATTAAGATATTTTGATGAAATTTCGTACGCAGACATATGTTGGCCCAAGGACGAAAAAGTTTGATTTTGGTGAACATCGGTCCATGTTTAGACCTAGTGCCCATATAAGGGTCCTACCAAAATTATACTGTTTATACGCTGCAGGCCGTAAATATTAAGATATTTTGATGAAATTTGGTACACAGACCTATATTGGCCCAATAACGGAGCCTATTGATTTTGGTGAACATCGGTCCATGTTTAGACGTAGTGCCCATATAAGGGTCCTACCAAAATTATACTGTTTATACGCTGCAGGTCGGAAATATTACGATATTTTGATGAAATTTGGTACACAGACCTATATTGGCCCAATAACGCAGCCTATTTATTTTGGTGAACATCGGTCCATGTTTAGACCTAGTGCCCATATAAGGGTCCTACCAAAATTATACTGTTTACACGCTGCAGGTCGTAAATATTAAGATATTTTGATGAAATTTGGTACACAGACCTATATTGGCCCAATAACCCAGCCTATTGATTTTGGTGAACATCGGTCCATGTTTAGACCTAGTGCCCATACAAGGGTCCTACGAATATTATACTGTTTATACGCTGCAGGTCGGAAATATTAAGATATTTTGATGAAATTTGGTACACAGACCTATGTTGGCCCAATAACCCAGCCTATTGATTTTGATGAACATCGGTCCATGTTTAGACGTAGTGCCCATATAAGGGTCCTACCAAAATTATACTGTTTATACGCTGCAGGTCGGAAATATTAAGATATTTTGATGAAATTTGGTACACAGACCTATATTGGCCCAATAACGCAGCCTATTGATTTTGGTGAACATCGGTCCATGTTTAGACCTAGTGCCCATATAAGGGTCCTACCAAAATTATACTGTTTATACGCTGCAGGTCGCAAATATTAAGATATTTTGATGAAATTTAGTACATAGACCTATGTTGGCCCAAGAACATCGGTCCATGTTTAGAACTAGTGCCCATATAAGGGTCCCCCCAAAATTGGCTTGGTTACAAACTGCAGGTCGCAAATATTAAGATATTTTAATGAAATTTGGTGCGCTGACTCACATTATAGAAAATTTTAACACAAGCCCCATTTTAACCCATTCGAATTTCGGATCCAAACAATACACCAGACTGGTGTAGGGTATTGTATAGTCGGCATGCCCGACTTTAACCTTTTTACTCGTTTTAATTTTCATTTGTTTTGAAAATTGAAATGAACCTTTTTTAAATTTTCATTACTTTTACCTAATGTTTACATAGTAATGAAACACCCATTTGTTTTTCATTACATGCCGTTTTTGTCGAAGTTTTTTATTTTAAAAATATTAGGTTTACAAATTACTAAAAGCATTTTTTAGTTCATAATCCGAAGCCTATGGTATCCATATTTGATACCAAGTTTTGGTGGCTAGTTGCAAAAAAAAATCGCGAAAAGAAATTGCATAAAGGAAAATTCTTGTATTTCTTTGCAGAATATAAATAGATGATTAAGTTTTTTAATTCAATTCTAGTACCATAGTCTTTTATCGCGATCCCCCATTATTTTGCAATTTTGTAAGTGAAATTTTGCCAGTTGAAAAAAAAAAAAAAATTGCAAAAAAAAAATCGCAAACAAAAAAAATTCAAAAAGGAAAATTTTTGCCTTAATATATTTGCTTGCAGAATGTAAATCGTGATTAAGTGTGTTAATTCAATTCTTTTACCATAAAGTCTTTTTTCGCGTCCCGCCATTATTTTGGAGTTTTTTAAGTGCGGTTTATTAAAATTTGTAATCTAGGTACTATAATGCCCGTTTCATACAACAAAGTTTGGGAGCTAGTTAAAAAAAAACCGCGAAAAAAAAATTCCAAAAAAGGAAAATTCTTACATCAATAGATTTGTTTGCAGAATGTAAGTCGCTGATTAAGTGTTTTAATTAAATTTTTTTACCATAAAGTCTTTTTTCGCGTCCCGCCGTTATTTTGGAGTTTTTTAAGTGCGGTGTCTTAAAATTTATATTCTAGTGACTATAATACCGGTTTCATACAAGAAAGTTTGGGAGCTAGTTAAAAAAAAACCGCGAAAAAAAAATTCCAAAAAAGGAAAATTCTTACATCAATAGATTTGTTTGCAGAATGTAGTCGCTGATTAAGTGTTTTAATTAAATTTTTTTACCATAAAGTCTTTTTTCGCGCCCCGCCGTTATTTTGGAGTTTTTTAAGTGCGGTTTCTTAAAATTTATATTCTAGTGATTATAATACCCGTTTCATACAAGAAAGTTTAGAAGCTAGTTAAAAAAAAAAACGCGAAAAAAATTTTCAAAGAGGGAAATTCTTACATCAATAGATTTGTTTGCAGAATGTAAATCGCTGAATAAGTGTTTTAATTAAATTTTTTTACCATAAAGTCTTTTTTCGCGTCCCACCATTATTTTTGAATTTTTTAAGTGCGGTTTCTTAAAATTTGTAATCTAGGGACTATAATGCCCATTTCATGCAAGAAAGTTTGGGAGCTAGTTAAAAAAAAACGCGAAAAAAAAATTTTCAAAAAGGAAAATTCTTACATCAATAGATGCACACCCACCATTGTTTGTATCCAGGGCCCCCGAGAAATTGTAAACCCATATGGTGACTCAGCGCTTACGGGGAAAAATACAGATTAGCTAAAATACAGAATGTTTATTAGTTCTCATTGTTCGGAAAATATACGGTTAAGAACAACAGACGATATTGACCTCTCTGTTAAAAATCTAGAATTACAAATCAAACTTGCTGCTCAACTGGCTACAAAGCCCCGCCGACACAAAAGACCAAACAGAATTCTATAGATGTCGAAAGACTCCTAAATGATAAAAGAATTGCACGAAGAGAATGGCAACAGCACAGATCTCCACAACTAAAGGAACGATTTAAAGAATGCACGAAGAATTTGCGAAGACTTCTTGAAGAAAAAAGAATTGAATCGCTTAGCAGATATCTCGAAAACTTAGATCCATCAGCTAAAACTGATTACTCTTTGTGGCGTGCTACAAAAAATCTTAAAAGACCCGTTACATGTAAGCCTCCTTTGCGAAAACCAAATGGAAATTGGGCCAGAAACGACACGGAAAAAGGAAATCTGTTCGTGGATCATTTGAAGGAAGTTTTTACGCCAAACTTATCTAGTACTATAATAGAGCCGCCTCCTACTACATCCCAGCACATAGTATGTCCACCGCTTATGTTTGAAATGCGAGAGGTTGAAAAAGCTATTATTGAATTAGACCCAAAAAAAGCACCTGGCATCGATAAGATAAGTAATAAAATGCTTGTAGAATTACCCCGTATAGCATTAAGAATTATTCTCTTTATTTTTAATGCTATTTTACGCCTTGAGTACTATCCCGCGGAATGGAAAGTATCACTTGTTAAAATGATACCCAAACCAGGCAAAGACCACACCAAAGTTGAATCCTATAGACCAATCAGTCTTTTACCGAATATATCAAAACTGTTCGAAAAGCTACTCATGAATAAGTTGACCTTGTATGTAGACGAAAACAATACTATTCCAGCACATCAATTTGGCTTCAGGAGAAAACATAAAACCATCGAACAAGTACATAGGCTAATCACTGTAATAAGAAAGGCATTTGAGGAAAAAAAATACTGCTCTGCTCTCTTTATTGATGTCTCACAAGCCTTTGATAAAGTTTGGCATGAGGGACTTCTTTTTAAAATAAAACTTTTGTTACCGTCAAACACCCATAAGCTCCTAGAAAGCTATATAACAAATCGTAAATTCGTTCTCGCGGAAAAAAGTTTCTTCAGCTCCCCCCAGGACATTTGTGCTGGAGTACCGCAAGGTAGTATTTTGGGACCACTTCTGTATATCCTATATACATCTGATATGCCATTAAACTTGAATACCCATACGTCCACTTTTGCTGATGATACAGCAATCCTTAGTGTCCACAATGATCCATTAGTAGCGTGAAGATTGTTACAAAATCATATATCACAATTGGAAACTTGGCTAGATAAATGGAAAATTAAAGTGAATGAACAGAAATGTATACACGTAACTTTTACTTTAAGAAGAGAATCGTGTCCACCGATTCAAATAAATAATAATAATATACCCCAACAATCAAATGTGAAATATCTCGGTATACACCTTGCGAAACTTACCCAGATAAAGTTAAAAACGGTTGAGCTTACGTGGCTTATGAGTAGGAACTCTTTACTTGCCTTAGATTGTAAACTGTTGCTTTATAACTCGATAATTAAACCCATATGGTGCTATGGAATTCAACTCTGGGGTACCGCCTCAGCATCTAACATAGAAAAATTGCAAAGACGTCAAAACATGCTTCTTAGAATGATCACGTGTGCACCCTGGTATATAAGAAACTCCAACATACATAAGGATCTCAACGTAAACCTTGTTAGAGATGAAATCAGAAGACATAGCGAAAACTATTTAAAGAAACTAGAAACACATCCGAATACACTAGCCCGGAATCTACTAAATAGCAGTGGTCACCTGCGACTAAGAAGGAGACATACTGCTGACTTGGTCCACTTATAGAGAAGAAATTAAAATGAAAGCACAAAATTTTTGTCTGGCACTGGCTGGACTTAATACTTTTATTTAGTCTTAAGATTTGAATACTTATTGTTAGTTCACACATATTTAGTGAAGATTCAATAAATAAATAAAACACGAAAAAAAAAAAAAAATAGATGCAGAATATAAATCGCTGAATAAGTGTTTTGATTAAATTTTTTTACCATAAAGTCTTTTTTCGCGTCCCACCATTGTTTTTGAATTTTTTAAGTGCGGTTTCTTAAAATTTGTAATCTAGGGACTATAATGCCTATTTCATATATCAAATTTTGGTGGGTAGTTGCAAAAAAAAAAAAAATCGCGAAAAAAATTTGCCAAAACGAAACTTTTTGCATCAGTATATTTGTTTGAAGAATTTTAATCGCTGATTAAGTTTTTTAATTGAATTTTTCTGCCATAAAGTCTTTTTTCGCGTTCCGCCATAATTTTGCTATTTTTTAAGTGCGGTTTTTTTAAATTTATAATCTACAGACATAAATAAAAGTTTAGTGGCTAGTTGCCAAAAAAAAATTGCGAAAAAAAAATTCCATAAAGGAAAATTTTTTAGTGTAGAACAAAGAACAAAACGTTCTTTACATCATTATGTTAAGTAATGGTAATGAAATTTCATTTGTCTACCTAGTGTAGAAAAAATGAAAATGATTTTTTGTTTTTACTACCATTGCGTATTGTAATGAAAATTATAAAAACGTTTCATTACATGTAAAGAAAACAAATGAAATTAACATTTTTTTCATTGTAATGTGGGCGCTGTGGTGTAATGGTTAGCGCGTTGGACTGTTACACGCGAGGTTGCGGGTTCGAGCCCCAACCAAGGCAACATCAATTTATGAAAAATAGTAATATGTATGAGTTTTTTCTATCCCTCACACATATCGCAGCGTCCTCCTTCGGTGTTCCCATAGCACTTAACCCCACCGAAGTAAAATAATATAACAGGGCTATGAACAAAAACGCTTCAACAAAGTTCGCCAACACACCATCAGATGGCGCGAAACAACTGTTCTAAAAATTCAACATCTCGTGCAATTTCAGTGTTGCCATATTTGAAGCCCTTCATCTTTCACCACCTTTTCACTTCTTCGCTATCCCCTTTCCAAAGGAAGCAACACGTTAATTGATAGGAAGAATTTCCTGAGTGTTGCTTCTCTTAAAAAAAAAAAAAAAAAAAAAATTACATTTTGTAATGGTAATGAATTTTTTTTTAATTTTCATTTTATAGATTTAATGGTAATGAAAACCCGCAATGGTCATTACAAAGTAATTAATTACTCCCATCTCTGGCCACAATATTGTCATAAAAACTTATGACAAAAGATAAAATTTTTCAATTATTTTTTTCCAAGTACCGCCGAATTATCTTCCAAATGATAAAAGGAAGTCATTTTCAAAGTAAATACTACTTGATTATTTTCACTCAAATGACAAATAGAAGATATCGCTTTAATATCTTCTTGGAAGATATCTTCCAAATGTTTGCAGGGTCATTATGTGCGCTCTTTGTATGACTCAAAACATCGATTTTAACCAGGGATGGAAAATAATAATTTATAAAAATCAAGAATGGAACCTTAATTATACTATTCCAACAGTATTATAGCCCTAGATTATGAATTTTAAAAAACCATACGTAAAAAATTGCAAAATAATGTCGGAGTGCGAAAAAAGGCTTTGGGGTTCAAGAAATTAATTAAGAGACTTAATAAGCGATTTACATTCTGCAAACGATGCCAAAATTTTCTTTTTTTGCAACTAACCACCAAACTTTGTTTTTTGAAATGGGCATTATACTCCGTAGATTATAAATTAAAAAAACCGCACTTAAAAAATTGCAAAATAATAGCGGAACGCGAAAAAAGACTTTGTTGTAGAAAAAAATAATTAAAAAACTCAATTAGCGATTAATAATCTGCAACTGAATATAATGACGCACAAATTTTTCTTTTTGCAAATATTTTTTTATATTTAAAAAAACCGCACTTAAAAAGTTGCAAAATAACGGCGGAATTCGAAAAAGGATTTATGGTACAGAAAGCGAATTAAGCTAATCAGCGATCGACATTCTACAAGCGAATATATTGTTGCAAAAAATTTCCCTTCTTGCAAATGTTTTTTTTTCGCAATTTTTGGTAATATTTGCTAATATCTGAATATTTAATTTAAATTTTTTTAACGAGCCAAAGAGGAAGCTATTTTTAGTTACTTACATTTTTACATATGTAAGAGCGATCTAACATTTTTTGGTATAAGAGCCCGATTGAGTGAGGCTTTTCCATCCCTGATTAACCAGTCGGAGTTCGTTCCTGTTCGAAGCCGCATAATATTTTTTCCCATAAAAAATATTGAGAGAGTTGCAAGGCCATTGTATCAATACAAAAATTTTAAATTTGGAATATTTTTAAATTGTACCATATGAATCGCCGTCGTACCACGGTACTAACGAAAGTTAGAATGTACCAAGAAAGGTACAATTGTATCATCTTATCCATCCTTGGGCTGCAGGTTTTAAATTAAAGGTAAACGAAAATTGCTGAAAAAGATTTCTATGTGTGAACATGAAGGCAACTTTAAAAGAGAGTAGATAAGAATTGCCGTAACAAAAGTTGCTCTGTGTGAAACGGTACTAAACGCGCTAAATAAATCTTGGAAAAGCATCAATTAAGCGCTCTTTTCATTTATATAAATAATAATATAAAATAAATAAATTCCTAGGAGGAACATAGGGCCACTCTTTTCAGTTACGAGTTAGATTAATATTTTTCGCGTTTTGGCATATCAAAAAGCACCTGATTTAGTTCAAAAAGCACTCAGTTGGCATTCCTGTCGGCAATGTTCTTATTCACTCTGTGAAAGCATAAAGTAAGAATAGCACAGATTAATACCAGATGTGAATGACAGGTGTCAAAAAAGTATTCTCGAAGCGTATGGTTTTGTTTACATGGAAGTCAATTCAAGAGGGAGATAACAATATAAAATCTCCATACATTTTGTATTGCGCATTTTTTGTCTCTTTTTAGATTACTGTGCTTTATCTTTTGTGTTTTTCTTAAATTTTTTTGCTCATTTTCTGTCGGCCATATTGCCTAAATCAGCTGATTCATATCTGGTATTAATCTGTAAAGAATACTACATATGTGACGCGCAAAATAGAAAGGGACCTAAGTACCCCTTAGGTCCCTTTCTCAGGAGGGCATGGGATCGGTCCCATTCGATGCTCAGATGTTGTCCACATCAAAAAAAAAATATTTTTTTACCCTTAGGTCCCTTTCTCTATGCGCTGTCACATATAGAGATACGGTTAACCTCACGGCCCCAATAAAATGTTATACAGATTGCAAAGGTTCAGTAGCGGCCTCCCCAATGAACAAATTTCCCTGATTTCAAAGTAAATTAGTCTGCCAACTGAGAGGATTTCTTCGTTTTCAAAATAAATTTCCACTATTTCAAAGAAAATTTGAGCAAATTTCCCATACCGAGCCTTCCTAATCCGCACATATAAAAACCAAGAGAAAGCTTTTTGCAGCGTGAGCGGGATCGATATAGTGTGGTATTACTGAAGAGTTTTTATTTCAATATTTTTTTAACACTAGAATGCAAACATAATTCGAAATATTTTAAAAACCTACCACTCAAAGAGAAAAGGTATTTATTTCTGCCCTTTAATTCCTAACTAAAAGTGTGTTCCTTTACTTTTTGGGAAAACTTCGGTAAAATGAGAGTAGGCACAAAATGCTCTCACCAAATGACAAAATTACGCGATTTACATTCTGCAAACGATGCCAAAATTTTCTTTTTTTGCAACTAACCACCAAACTTTGTTTTGTGAAATGGGCATTATACTCCGTAGATTATAAATTAAAAAAACCGCACTTAAAAAATTGCAAAATAATAGCGGAACGCTTTTAACTATATTTCGGTAACTTTGGGTACGTACGGGAAAGCACTTTATTTTTGTGCATGTCAAAAAAAGAAGAAATAGTATATTATAATCGCAAAAGCGCGGCTAAAAGAGTAAATATTGCAATATTTTTTTATGCAGAAGATTTTTAGCATATGTTTGAGTGTGGAATTTAGCAGATTTTTATCACAATGGATATTTCAACATCTTTGTGATTTTTGTTTGAAATATTTTTAGCATATTTTTGTTTTTTCACGATTTAGCAGAACTTAGCATATTTTTTTGGGTGATTTAGCATATTTGGATCGAAAGCTTATGTCAACACTGAGGTAATATAATTATGAAGTAAGAATAATATTTTTAGGTGCATTTCTCAGTTTAGTTTATGTTTCGAAATAAGTATTTCTTAAATTTAATCTTTTGAAATCATTTTATGCAATCGTTAACCTTTTTAACAAGCATTCTATAAAAAAATTTAAAACGCCCTCATTATTGCTATTTCTGTTAACTTAACCTATCCAAAACACTTTAGAATTCTTTTTTAAAAATTTTCAGTTAAAAAAAAATTTTTTTTTGAAAATGTAATTGAATTTGGTTAAATTGGAAGTAATTAATTACCGCTTAATTACAATTACTTGTAATATGTAATTGAACATTTTCAATTACAATTACTTGTAATGTGTAATGAAATTTTTTATAATTACAATTACATACATCTGATTGTAATTGACTTTAGTCCTCAATTACAATTACATTTTTTGTAATTGTAATTGGAGATACCTCAATTATACATTTATACGTTTGGTGTAAAAATTAGGAACGGAGTTTACAACATTTTTTCAAATCTTATTAAAGACATTCTTTTTCATCTCGAGAATGTTACATGATGCAGAAAAACTTCAAGTCTGTTATACTAGATGATTACACACAGTCCAACGATCATTTTAGTATAAATAACATTATACTTTTCGCAATATAATTAATAGATAACTGCAAAATTCTGGTGTATACATTTTTACCAAAAATTATGACGAAAAATCGCCAAATTTGTGAGGAGCAAAAAGTGTTAATATTTCAGTTTTTTCTTAATGGAATCAGTAAGTTTAGTCATTGTAAACCTAATTGCAAAAAATCTCTTCTACAAATTGTCGCAGTAACTTTATTTGCACAATTTTATTTTTGTTTGTGGTTTGTGTTTATCGCAAATAAAACTACAATTCATTCCGCGAAAAATTTTTTTTTTAATTTTGTATTTTTGGTCCTTTTAAATTAATTTTCAAAAATATAATTTTTTTTTAAATCCAATCAGCGGTTGCGAAGTTACAAAATAATATATTAAAAACATGACATTTCGCGATCAAAAAAATCTTATATTGTGTGAAACAAATTTAATTTGTCAAACTAATGTCAGTAATGGCTCGAAATATCGATTCCAAATGCAAAATCAATTGTTTTTCGCTCCATCAGTTTAGGGTAAAAAAACTGATAACTTTTTTTGATTTGACGCAAAATTATTAGTTGAATCATCTTTTGACGCATAAATATTAGTTGAATGACCTCTGATTATGGTTATTTTAAAATATTTTAACCATTTACCTACAGTTTTTTGAATGCAATGTGATGCAAACATTTTTGGTTACGGAGTTTACAGTAACGGGGTTAACATTTGGTTACTTTTTTCGTTTCTGTCAGAATTTTCTTTCCGAAACAAAATCGTATGATGCCTACAAGGTGAATCCAAATATGACATTGTTTTTCTTACTCATGAACTAGTTTGGTGTAAAAATTAGGAACGGAGTTTACAACATTTGTTCAAATTTTTTAAATACATCCTTTTTCATCTCGAGAATGTTACATGCTGCAGAAAAACTTCAAGTCTGTCACAATAGATAATTATTCACAGTCCAACGATAATTTGAGTATAAACAACATTATACTTTTCGCAATATAATTAATAGATAACTCCAAAATTTTGGTGCATGCATTTTTATCAAAAATTATGACGAAAAATCGTTACAGAGTTGAAGTCGTGTTAGCAAAGATATACGAAAAGTTTGCAAAACGTATTAATTTTTATTAAAAACGTTACTTTTCCTCTTCATAAAAATTCTTGCAGTTAGTGTTAAGCTTCATTGGTTATTAAAATATACCCAGCAAAATATTGGTAATGACACCTCATTACTATCTACATTACAAAAAATGATACATCATTACCTTTTGCATTATTTTATAATATAAAATAATGACTTCCTAATAACAGCCTATTGTATTCATTGTTTCTAAATATAAAATAATGACTTACTCGTAATAGTTTAAATAAGTACTTTTTACACAGTTAAATTTTATACATTTTTATTTATTATATGTAGTGTTGCCATCCGTCCTCTTTTCCCCGGACACCGTCCTCTTTTTAGGGCGTACGGGGCAGTCCTCCTTCTTTTTCAGTAAGTGTCCGGGGTTGTCCAACTTTTTGCGCCTTTCTCCATAACTTTTTTTAATTGTTGGCATCACTTACTTTAATTGTCAAATTTGAATGATAAAAATTTGTGAGAATTGTATCGTCTTTCTTTAATTTGAAAAAAAAAATTTTAAACAGAAAGTAATATTAATTTATGATCTGAAATCGAACTAAAAACATTCATTTATAAAAATTTATTTAATGAATTCCTTATCCTGAAAAATTGTGTAAAAAACTTAAATTCAATTAACATGACTTTTTTTTTTATTAAAAATAATGTTTGCTATGAAATAAAAAAACTTGTTGGGTTTTATTTTTTCTTACCAGCACATAATGCCAACGTAGAACGTATATTTACTTTAATCAAGGCGCAGTGGTAGCAAAAAGGAAATAAATTGAATCCAGAAACTATTTCTGATATTATTAGAGTCAAATATAATTTTGATATGAATTGTCAAGAGTTTTATGTATATTTGAAGAAATGCGACAGTAATATATTGATTCAAATTGGCAGCGTTAAAAAATATCCATGAAACTCTTGATAATTCATATCAAAATTATATTTGACTCTAATAATATCAGAAATAGTTTCTGGATTCAATTTATTACTTTTTGGCATCCACTGCGCTTTTTTTTTTGTTTATTCAGGTACTACTAATTTTAAGTTCATAATGATGTTTTATGTTTTTGTGACCAAGTTAACCAAGGCGCAATGGACGCCAGAAAAAAAATTGAATCCAGAAAATATTTGTAGTTCTATTTCTGATATTATTATAGTCAAATAAAATTTTGTTATGAATTTTCAAGAGTTTTATGAATATTTGAAGAAATGCGACAGTAATATACTATTGTAATTCAAATTGGAAGCATTGAAAAACATGCATTTTACCCTTCACAATTCGTATCAAGAAATTATAAAAGGTTCTTCAATAAGAGCGCTACAAAAGTTTTTTTAAATAAAACAAAAACGGTTTTGGATATCAATGAAATTCTTTATTCCTGTGAAAGTACGTTCGATGCCATTATATATGGAAATCGACCTCTTTTGCATGGCCACCACGGGCACGCTTACAGAAGCAGGGAAACAAGCCGATCAAAATAATCGGCCGCGGCGGCGCAAGCAAAAAATCGGCGGCGATTAAGGTTGAGCCGGGTAAAAATCGGCGGCGGCGGCGCAACCATTTAATCGGCGGCGGCGGCGGCTTGATCGGCTTGATAGAACATTATACACGTAATTTAAAGATGTTTAAGGTTTTTCCAAAATATAGCAGTAGAAAATTGTGCAAAAAATTTGGAATTATCAAATAAAAAATAATTTTAAGTTAAATTCATCGATAAAAATTACAAATTTAGGATTTTTAATTTTTTGAACTGAGCTACACTCTAAAAAATGTTTGTAAATTTACTACTATAAAATGGGTAAAATTTTGTTTAATTTTACGAAAATTCGGTAAATACAAACAAACAATGCGTAAACTTTTTTTGTACACACTTTCATACGCAATAATACACACACAAAGTATTTTTAGACATTATGTGCTTATAAACAAACACATTGTGCCTAAAATTACTATTGTTTTGTTAAATAAAATTTTTACGCACAAAGTTGGTAAATATACTATCCAATAATAGTAATAAATACTCTGACATTTCAAATTGGAAAAAATTTAAAAAAAAATTATAAATAATAAAAAGAAAAAGCGAAAACGGATTATTTTTTGTGAATTACAACATTTCCACAAACACATTACAGTCTGGAAATAGCAACATAAGCATGAAATTGTTTTTGGTAATTATTATTAACGCATGTGGTAGTCTAAACCTCATTTCAAAATTGAAAACCGCCGTAAGAGAGACACGGCCTACGCAGGAACTACTGGGTTCAATAACTCCTGCTCAACAAAATGCCCTCTTTGGAAGGGAGGCAGTCAACCAACAACCGTCAACAATAACGGGAGAAAACGCCGTAAGAGAGATACGGCCTAGGTAAAACAACTGGGTGCGATGACTCCTGCTCAACAAAATGCCTTCTTTGAAAGGGAGGCAGTAACCGTCAACAATAACGGGAGAAAACGCCTTTAGAGAGATATGGCCTACGCAGGAACAACTGAGTGCAATGACTCCTGCTCAACAAAATGCTTTCTTTGCAAGTTAGGCAGTACTCAATGAATACTGACTTTGTTGAGCAGGAGTCATTGCACTCAGTTGTTCCTGCGTAGGCCATATCTCTCTTAAGGCGTTTTCTCCCATTATTGCTAACGGTTACTGCCCCCCTTTCAAAGAAGGCATTTTGTTGAGCAGGAGTCATCGCACCCATTCAATAGTTATAACAAATTTTTATATGAATTTTATACAAATGCCTTAAGATCCCAAAAGGACTAATTTGGACATAAACGATTATGAGAGAATGACTCGGATATTATTATTAATAAAATACGTACTAAAAATTAATTTGTTATTTTATTTAAAAAAATTTTTGGGTGGTGCTTAAAGTTAGCACACCTGTTGTAAATGTACGCATTATATTTTATTTTTACGCACTTTCTGTGGATTTTTGCGCATTTTTTGTGGATTTTTACACGTGAAACGTGCTTTTTTACACACAAATTTAGTAAATTAACACACTAATTTCAAAATTTCATTTAATTTTTACGCACTTTCAATGTAAAATTACAAATTATTTGTGCACCAACTTAAACACAATGTGCGTATTTTTTTCAATTACGCACATAGAGTAAATTTACCCAATTTATAGTAGGAGTTCAGTTTCCTACTATAAGTTGGGTAAATTTCAACAGAATTTCATTAGAGTGTAGAAGGAGAGATAGTTGGGCTTTCCAAATATATACATATGTTTATATATATTCAACAAAATTGTGTGGAAATATTTTCAAATAAAACTGATTTTCTTAATTTTTTCTTATTTTGTTTAATTTTGACGGTTTTTAATTGCAATATTTTGTTTAATAAAAAACAAATTTTTATCTAATTTATTCTTTATTCAGGGTAAAATGAAGTTCTACTTTATTCGCTTTAAAATTGTCAAAGTTATACATTTTTTTATAAACATGGAATCTCTGCATTTATAAGAAAATTGAAAATATTAACCTTAATGATTGTGCAAACAAGAACATCGAGTGGTCTTATAATAGCTGAAATTAAATGTTTAGAAAAACTACGATAACTTTTTCAATTAATTTAAACAAAAGAAACTGATTTTACTAAGAACTAAACCCACTTTCAGAATAAATTACAATAGTAAAGAATTGTTTAATACTGTAAAAAAGCCGTCATAGTATACAAATTAAAAAAAATTAATTTTAATATTTAAAAAAAAACTGTCAACATATTTCAGTTACAAATAAATAATTCTATAGGTATATATTTGGAAAGCTAAATTTTTTGTCTTTCCAAAAACGCTACAATATTCAAAATCGGTTGAATTGCTGATAGTGTCAAAAACAGAGTTTTGACATTATCACCCCTGTTCTGAATTCCAAAACTTTTTAATTAGAGTGGTTTTGTAAAATCACACAAAATTCAAAATGTCGGAAATTGACTGTTTCAACAAATTTTAGCATACTGACAAATTTTAAAATAAATTTTAACATATTAATTTTTGCAACAAAATATTCGTTTTACTTTCACCAAGCTTTTCCAACACGAAATAAAACGAAGAAAATAATTCGGATGTGGATCACAGAACAGCAAAAAATTCAGAACAGAATTTTTTTGTGGATTCGGAACTCAGAACAGCGTCGATTATTGTAAATATCTCCCCAATTTTATAAGTCGACCGAGAAACAACTTAACATTTTGTTCGTCCGCAATGTCTTAAAAATGTGTCTTTTGATTATAATTTCAGGTGTACTGAAATTTCTGAAAAATGTGATGTGATCTACACTCTAAAAAATGTTTGTAAATTTACTACTATAAAATGGGTAAAATTTTGTTTAATTTTACGAAAATTCGGTAAATATAAACAAAAAATGCGTAAACTTTTTTTGTACACACTTTCATACGCAATAATACACACACAAAGTATTTTTAGACATTATGTGCTTATAAATAAACACATTGTGCCTAAAATTACTATTGTTTTGTTAAATAAAATTTTTACGCACAAAGTTGGTAAATATACTATCCTATAATAGTAATAAATACTCTGACATTTCAAATTGGAAAAAATTGAAAAAAAAAAATTATAAATAATAAAAAGAAAAAGCGAAAACGGATTATTTTTTGTGAATTACAACATTTCCACAAACACATTAGAGTCTGGAAATAGCAACATAAGCATGAAATTGTTTTTGGTAATTATTATTAACGCATGTGGTAGTCTAAACCTCATTTCAAAATTAAAAACGCCGTAAGAGAGACACGGCCTACGCAGGAACTACTGGGTGCAATAACTCCTGCTCAACAAAATGCCTTCTTTGCAATGGAGGCAGTCAACCAACAACCGTCAACAATAATGGGAGAAAACGCCGTAAGAGAGATACGGAGCAGGAGTCATTGCACTCAGTTGTTCCTGCGTAGGCCATATCTCTCTTAAGGCGTTTTCTCCCGTTATTGTTGACGGTTACTGCCCCCCTTTCAAAGAAGGCATTTTGTTGAGCAGGAGTCATCGCACCCATTCAATAGTTATAACAAATTTTTATATGAATTTTATACAAATGCCTTAAGATCCCAAAACGACTAATTTGGACATAAACGATTATGAGAGAATGACTCGGATATTATTATTAATAAAATACGTACAAAAAATTAATTTGTTATTTTATTTTAAAAAATTTTTGGGTGGTGCTTAAAGTTAGCACACCTGTTGTAAATGTACGCATTATATTTTATTTTTACGCACTTTCTGTGGATTTTTGCGCATTTTTTGTGGATTTTTACGCATTTTGTGCGTACATTTACACGTGAAACGTGCTTTTTTACACACAAGTTTAGTAAATTAACACACTAATTTCAAAATTTCATTTAATTTTTACGCACTTTCAATGTAAAATTACAAATTATTTGTGCACCAACTTAAACACAATGTGCGTATTTTTTTTCAATTACGCACATAGAGTAAATTTACCCAATTTATAGTAAGAGCTCAGCTTCCTACTATAAGTTGGGTAAATTTCAACAGAATTTAATTAGAGTGTACTTAACCAAACCTACGACCATAAATTCGAATGAACTAATTCTTTTGGACTCTTAATTAAAATTTACTAATATATCATTCGTTTATACCATTCCTTATGAATTCATTCACTGGCTTCATTCTTTTAATTTTCATGCATAGTAAATGAATTCTTTCATGAATTCATTCTTTTTATAATGATCCTTCACGTTTCGTTCCGTTTGTAAAAGATTAAAACAAATGTTGCGTTTCTAATTATTTTTATGGGTTATGTATATGATATCAATATTAAATCCCTAAAATAAGCCACATTTTTATTTAATTTGTAATTATAAACTAAAGTGTTGCCAGAATCATTAGTATATTCATACCTTAGATCTTTTACGGAATAAATAAAATGACAATTTTGATAAGCCATTTTGTAAAAGATTAGAATTAATGAAAAAATTAATTATTCAAATTGATTGTAATTCTATAAGGAATGTATTCAACATAAGAATGCATTCTATTTAATATTAAACTTTGGGAATGAAACCTATGAATTAATTATAAAGGAATGGTTTGATGGAATGATACATATTCAATTTCTAAAGCTGAATTCGGTTTTGTGCGAATTAAGCTAAAATTGAACTAATTCTTTCGATTCAATCTACATTTGGTCATTTGAAAAGTATATATGTAAATTTTTTATTTTATTTTGTAACACTGTGTAATTTGTATCCAAAACTATTGGTGCTAAATACGTGTTCATTTGGATTCTCTCCTCTATTGCATATCCAAATTTCAACGAAATCTGTCAGAAGTTTTCAAGCAAAACTTCCAACTTAAGAAATATTTATGAAAAAATCCTTCTTAGCTCTGACTATAAAACTGGTTCTTTTATTTTTTTTTGAACTAAAAAGAAATACTCTTGATGGTTCAGGAAATGATGAAGTAGAAAATTTGTTTTAAAAATGACATTTGCTTTTAATTTTTTTATTTTGGAAAATTGATACTTCCAGCCGAAATGAGCCGAAAAAAATCGGCGGCGGCGGCTGAGGCAAAAATGACCGGCGGCGGCGGCTTAAACGGCTTACGGCGGCTGGCTTGTTTCTCTGTACAGAAGTCCAGACGCTGAACCCAATTTTCGACGGTTTTCAAGCATAAATCGGCCGATATTCATACGAAGTTCATCAATCGTCGCTGGCTTGTTGGCATAGACCATAGATTTGACGTAGCCCCACAGGAAATAGTCCAACGGCGTCAAATCGCACGACCGAGGCGGCCAATCGACTGAACCATTTCGTGAGATAACACGTTCTCCAAACTTGGTTTGCAATAAATTGATTGTGACAGTCGCTGTGTGGCTTGTGGCGCCGTTCTGTTGGAACCACATGTCCTCCAAGTCCATATCATCCAATTGGGGCCAAAAATATTCGGTTATCATTGAACGGTAGCGATTCCCATTCACAGTAACGTGCCGGTCTTGATCATCACGGAAGAAGTACAAACCTACTACTTATAAAAACGACCACGCCAAACAAAAATAATGAGTTTAGACGCCAAAAAATAAGTTGTGCGGAGCTATGAATTTCTATTATATAACCACTTATTTGGTAATGAAAGATTTTGCTGGGTAAGCTATTACAATTAAAAATTCTTATGAGTTACTGGTTACAGAGTGTACATTTGGCCTATAAAATTGGTCACAAATTTTATGTATTAACCAAAAATTGGTCAGATTGTTATAAATTTTGTAAAACAGGTGACAATGCGCTGATATATATCGCAATATATAATTCAAATGTAATTCATGCATTAAAAATTAGCTGGTTACACGGTTTTTATCATATTTTGTGATATCACCCACATACATTTATTGTATTTTTAATAATTTTATTGAAAAAAAAGAACAAAAAGAGTTTCGGAAACTCTTCTAAAATTCATAAAAATAAAAAATGCTATAATTGTGATCATATTTTATAAAAATGTTTATTACTTCTGTCCTCTCTGTAACATATTCAAATTTTATCCAAATCGGGGAGAACTACACCGCAGACCTTTCTTTAATTTTAGCATTTTATAAAAATTAGCCAGGCGTTCATACATTATACATAGCGCTCTATAATATCTTCAATGAGAAGTAGAATAGAAGAACTAGTACATTAATTTCTATCTATTACGTATACATTCAACTCATAAAACACATAAATCTAGAGAGACATTCTGTTGACAATTGATTTTCCCTCCACGTTTACGTCCCTCCATCCGGGATACATATATAATACTGTTATGTAAAATACTGTTTAGACAAAATACGGGTCAAAAAAATTTTAAAAATCCTGCTTTTCATAATACTGTTTTGTAAAATACTGGATTTCACAATACTGTTTTGCAAAATTCTGTGAAGTAAAAATGCTGGTTGACAAAATTTATTTTATTAAAAATTACTTCAACAAAAGTATATAATTTTCAAAAATTAACAAAAACATTTAACAAAAAATGAATTTCACTGCATTTTATAAACTCAAATTAGTAAAAGATTTTTTACAATTCGCTTTAGGTAGCGTGTATGGCTTAATTCACACCTTTTTCTTATAACTCTTTTAATGTTTGTGTACGCTTTTCTTTAAATTTATGTAACGTCCTTCTCCATTCGCGTGTTTTGAAATGGTATTTACAGCTACCAAGACCTCATTACCCAACTGCCTGATAAGGTAGTATAATCCTGACTTTATACGCCCAACAACAGCTTTCAGTCTTCTATGCCAAGCTTCCACACTATTTTGAGTTCTTGGGTAGGATTTCTTCTGTCATCGTAAACCGACCAAAAGGTTCCAGGATACTTTGGGTGATATGAGCCCTTGATGTAGTTTTTTTCAAACCACTCGCACAGTTTAAGCAAATCTTCATCTTCATATTAAATTTTTGTAATTTTCGCAGCCCAGTAAACCAGGATTTTGCAAAACAGTATTGTGTTATACAGTATTTTGTAAAACAGTATTACGAAAAGCAGGATTTTGAAAACAGGATTTTGGTATACACAGGATTTCGACCCGAACCCCCTCCATCCCTTTATTTGATTTTAGCAACTATTTCGCAGGAAATTAAAAAAAAACTTGTGAGTAATTTTGACAAATTTGTTTCTAGCAGAGTTAGCTGAATGGGGCTCTGAAAAGATCATATATATAAAAGGTTATTTAGTTCTCATTAAACATTATTTGGAACTCATCAATACTAATTTTGACTATAATCTTGTTAACAACTTATTTGTAAATTTCTTTGTCTTACTTTTCAAATTAAAAACACCTGGATATGTTTATTTGTCTTTTAATTTGCCATTTATTAATTTGAATCCTATGGCTTGGGATAATATCATTTGTTAAAGGATATTATGAATTCTTTGATATTTAAGATGTTTTTTACAATTTGTTAAATAAGTTTTGATAAAATCCCATATTTACTTTAATAAAAAATATATATTTTTAAAATATTTTATTAATTGTTAACAATTTCGATTAATCGATTAATCGTATTAAATTATTCGAATTATTTTTGAGCAAAATTGTTCGATTAACCGAATAACGATTAATCTACGGAATACCCTAGTTGTTATACTTATATTTTTTTAAGCAAAAACAAAAAAAAAAAACAATATGGGAATTATGTAACACATAATTATGTAACAAATATTTACAGGTCAATTAAAATATTGTTCCGTTTTTACCTTTTATAAACGTTGGTTTATCTCCTTTAGATAAACCGGATTCTTTTCTATTGCAATCAAAATGACCAATCTAAATTCAGGCACCAATTGTTACGTTTTACCTTCAAAAACGTACGTTTATTTCCTTTAAATAAACCTGGCTGGCACGATTAACAATAACTAACTCACACACAAACTTTTTGTTTACTATTTATTTCTTTAACACTTTACTACTTTACAACGATTTACTAGAGCACAACGTGACTGACCACTTAGCTCAACTTAACTCCACTGCGCGACTGACTCTCCAAACCTTATCTGCAGCCCTTTTATAGTGTAAATGTCAGCTATTGTAGGATGAGCTAGAATGTTCCAGAGACACCCAGATTGTAGAACAAACTAGAAAGTGCTAGCGGCACCCAAATTGTTAGCTATGATTCTAATGATTCTAGAACAAACTAGAAGGTTCTAGAAGTACCCAGATTATTTATAGCGGAGACACCAACAATTTGAGTTTTAGCCGAGACACAAACCAATTTATACTTAGCCAATACACAACTACCACTTTATAGCACATTATAGCCAGTGTTGCCACAAACAAAAATTTTTTGTAACCAAAATATTTTAAAAAAAAATTACCAAATGAGAAAAAAAATAACTAAAATTTTAATTTTTTTAGTTTTTATTTAAATATGTTAAACTATTTATTATTTAAATTTAATTATTAACAAAATTTGTATTTTACAGTTAACAAAAAGCAAAACAAAAATAAAATTCTTTAACATATTACATACTTACTACGGTGCGTCTCATACTGTAGGTTTAACTTTAACTTAAATATTAACCCTCTAATGCACAAGGCCGCCTAAAGGCGGTCTTCAGATTTTAAATAGTAATAGGCTAAATAACAATATTTTATTAAACAAGTTGTATTACATGCATAGAAAACTTAACTATCTACTTTTTTGCCTCCAAACTTTTTTTGTATAAGGAACGGTTTTCAATCGAGAAGCATCTAAAGTGAAAATTTAGAAAATTTTAAAAAATTAACTTTTTAAAACAGAAAAAAATATTTAAAAAATTGCCAAAAATACATTTACGATCTGGCGTAAATTATCGATAATAAAAAAGCTAGTTTAAATCAGTTAAAAGTTTTTCTCCAGGACTCACACGATAATGCCACGATACGTTTTACAAATATATCTCTAACTCAAAAACTAACCAACAGATTTTCTTAAAATTAAACACAGATTATATACTTAGTAATAATCAGAACTAATTTCGTCAAAATTGCTTCTGTTTAGTGCCAAATTCGCCAAATTTCGTAATTTTCAAAAAGCGAAAATCGCCATAATTTTTGAAATAACAACAATTGATCAACAATTTTCGGTACGTAATTTTATTTTATTGATAGTATTATTTACAGCAAAAATCTAAAATATTTGACCACTGGGTTTCAAGATACGTCTTCAACCTTTGTTGTGCAATATCGCCTAAATAAAGCGATAAATTAAAAATTTAATGTTTATTCCATAGTACATTTTTAACGCTAAATATATGGTTTGAATATTATCAGAAGAAAGAGCATTAGAGGGTTAAATAAAAGAAATTTTTGGGTTAACTATTAGTTAACTCTAAAACCTTCAGTATGAGACCCACCGTTAATAACTGAAAACCTTAAATTTAATTTCATTCCAAATAGAGATCAAGAAATTAGTTTTAGGTAAAATTCATCACTGTGTTATTTGAGGTATAAAAAAAAATATTATATAATGTTAAAACATCTATCTCTTTGGCAGACCACACATTGTGGGAATGATTTTGGTTTTTGCACAATTCTTTTGATTGTATTATATTCCCAGCAAAAACTTTCATTACCATCCCAGCAAAAACTTTAATTACCATCCCAGCAAAAACTTTCATTACCATGTAATGAGTTTTAGGTATAGAAATCTTAAGTGTTCACTGGTTACCTTTTAATTACTGAACTGAACTACATGGTGATGTCCTTGGTGATGTAGTTTATCAACTGTTCTATAAATAGATGTTGAACATAAATTTAAAAAAGTATAAAAATGTAAAAACTAATAGGAGCTGACACGAATTGATCAGCGTACCTCACGGTTGTCAGGCAAACACTCTAACCATTACACTACGACATCGCTATGATTTTTAATGCTTAACGTATGTACACATTTATTGTGGCAATTGTTATACATTAGGCTGGGTCGATTTGTGGGGAGGCAAAAAAATCGCCCATGGCTCAGGGAAAATCGTATTCTAGGGATCAAAATAAGAAACTTTGCCGAAGGAACCATACCTCTAAAACGAATTCTACTACCCCTAACTGTTGACTTTTGTCCCGTAGGGTCAAGTTTTGAAAAATCCCACTTTGACCCATTTAGAGTGCCCCAATCGAGTCCAAATGTATGACCGACCCCCACTAACTTTGGAGGGCCGATCCACCCATGCCAGTGGTACACCCCCTGGAACTCCCCTGGGGGGTTCCCCATACAAACATTTTAAAAAATCACCATTTTTGGCACTTTATTTTATTATTTTTTATTTATTTTATTTATTTTTATTATTTTATTTATTTTTTCTCCTTAGAAATTTATTTAGTCAGAACATATGTAAATGAAAAAATTAATTTAACTTAGTAATAGAAAAGAAAAAATGCCCAGACTTGAAAGCAAAAAAGACTTCAAACAGTAATTTTTTTTATTTTCTTTTCTATTACTAAGTTAAATTAATTTTTTCATTTACATATGTTCTGACTAAATAAATTTCTAAAGAGAAAAAATAAATAAAATAATAAAAATAAATAAAATAAATAAAAAATAATAAAATAAAGTGCCAAAAATGGTGATTTTTTAAAATGTTTGTATGGGGAACCCCCCAGGGGAGTTCCAGGGGGTGTGCCACTGGCATGGGTGGATCGGCCCTCCAAAGTTAGTGGGGGTCGGTCATACATTTGGACTCGATTGGGGCACTCTAAATGGGTCAAAGTGGGATTTTTCAAAACTTGACCCTACGGGACAAAAGTCAACAGTTGGGGGTAGTAGAATTCGTTTTAGAGGTATGGTTCCTTCGGCAAAGTTTCTTATTTTGATCCCTAGAATACGATTTTCACTGAGCCATGGGCGATTATTAAATCGACCCGCCCTATTATACATGTATATTTTTCACAAAACTTGTTGTTATTAAATACTGCTTAATGAACATCAACATTTCTATAAATAGATGTTTAATATAAATTACAAAAAAAAAAAAAAATTGAAGCTAACACGAGTTGATCACCGATCCTCATGTCTGTCAGGCAAAAATGCTAAACACTAGGCTACGCCAAAGTTATGTTTTTTAATGATTTAGAACATATATTATTTGTTTCAGCTATTGTGAAATAGTAATGTGTGAGGTATAATTATCGGTAACTCATTACATTCAGTTTAAAAGTAATTCAAAGGGTAATGAGATATGAGATCTAAGTAATGCATGTAGTAATGACCAGTCCTTACCAAGTTTTTGCTGGGACGTTTCAACCTATGCACAAAAAATTACAAATGTTCCTACAAAGAATTTCAACTTGTACGGGAAGCTTCTTACAAGCATAAGCGGAACATAAATCCAAAAACACAGAAAAAAATTTATTGATTGCCAAAAAAAGTTACCAAAATGGAAAAAAGTTCACATCTCCACATTGAAAAAAAACAACCAATTTTGGTTAAAAATAACCAAAACGGCAACACTGATTATAGCATAATCTGTTATAGTTAAACGCATAGATGGGCACAAGTACATTAAGTACAAGTACCATGGTACTTGTACTTGAAATTTTTTAAGTACAAGTATCAAGTTTCAAATGTACTTTATAATGAGTACCAATTACTAGGGAAGTATTTGATACTTAAGTACCAATACCTTAAAATGTACTAGGTACTTGCTAAGTACACTTGGTACTTGCTAAGTCCTATAGTACTTGTTAAGTACTTTTGGTACTTGCTAAGTTCTATGGTACTTGCTAAGTACTTGTGGTACTTATTAAGTACTATGGTACTTGTTAAGTACCTTTGGTACTTGCTAAGTACTATGGTACTTGCTAAGTACCTTCGGTACTTGTTAAGTACTATGGTACTTGTTAAGTACCTTTGGTACTTGCTAAGTACTTGTTAAGCACCATGGTACTTGTTAAGTACCTTTGGTACTTGCTAAGTACCATGGTACTTGTTTAGTACTATAGGTACTTGATAAGTACTATGGTAGTTGCTAAGTACTATGATACTATATTTTGTCTGTTTATGTCTTTAAAAAAAAATACAAAAAAAATTAAAAATTTTAATAAAAGACTCAGGAAGAACCAGTTAACAAGCCTAGAAAAGATTAGTGGGGTTCATGTAGCGTCGTATATTAATGTTACATAGCGTAAACCTTGTATTTATACCAGGGATGTAAAGAAAGCTCGAGCGAGCCATAAATATATACATTTTTTTAAAAAGCTCGGAAGCCAAAATTTTAAAGAGCTGCTCAAATGAAAAAAGCTCTCAACTAAAAAAAATAAAGAGCTTATAAAAATGAAAAGGCTCGTTTACAAAACTGAATAGAGTTTTTTAAATCGAGCAGCTCGTATAAAAAATTTCATAGAGCTTTTTTTATCGAGCAGCTCTTTAACGAAATTTAATTGAGTTTTTTGAAATCGAGCCGCTAAAAAAGCTCGCTCCCATTAAAATCATTTAGTTATTATAAAAAACAAAAACGCTAATTTAGTTACACTATATCCAACAGTAATATAGTCCCTAGATTTTGAATTTTAAAAATTGAAAAAAAAACATAGCTGAAATTGAAAAGTTTCAAATATCAGAAAAAATCGCCAAAACAGAAAAAATGCAAAAATTTTAAAAAAATGGCCAAAATTAAAAAAAAAATCATCAAAAGTGAAAAAAACTTTAAAATTAAAAAAAAACGTCAAAAGTGAAAAAATCACCAAAATAAAAAAATCTAAAATTTTAAAAAATCGTCAAAAATTAAAAAAAAATCCGCGAAACCTTGGGCCATTGCTTTTTTCAATTTATGCTAATGATTTGCCGAACCAACTAGTACATTGCAAAATTCATATGTATGCAGACGATGTTCAATTGTACTTAAGTAGCCCTGCTAGATCTGTTGCTGAAAATATAGCTAAACTTAATGACGACTTAAATAGAATATTTCTCTGGGCAACTGCAAATGGCTTATGTCTAAATCCCTTGAAGTCAAAGTGCATGGTCATCCATAAAAAAACAATTGTGCCTGTCATAGAAGATGACATTGTAATAAATGGAGAAAAGATAGAGCTTGTTAATGCTGCCAAAAATCTCGGGTTGATTTTTAATAACTATCTAACATGGAATGATCATATAAACTCACTCGTCGGTCAAACTTATATCAAGTTAAGGTCGCTTTGGGCAACTCAATACTTTACTCCGCTGAAGATTAAAATACTCCTTGCCAAGTCACACCTGATTCCTGGGTTAATATACGGATGTGAAGTATTTGCAAGTTGTGATGATACTAGCAAACGTAAGTTAAATGTTTTATACAATAATGTTCTTCGATACGTTTATGGATTGCGAAAGTTTGATCATATTTCTGAAGTTGCTAATAACTTATATGGTGTATCTTTTGAAAATCTCCTTAAGATACGAGTACTTGTATGTCTACATAAAATAATATATACTGAAACACCACAATATCTTTACGACAAAATACGATTTGCTAGATCACGAAGAGGAAGGAAAATTATTGTCCCTTTACAGCACTATCTTGTATCTGAATGTAATTTCTTTGTATATGCAGTACGTCTTTGGAATTTACTTCCACATACCCAACAACTCAATAGCAACGCAAATAGTTTTAAAAAATTCCTATTTGCATTTTTTGCCTAAATGTACACATATTATTTCGTTTAAATATGTTAACTTTTATTTTTTATTTTTCATTAAACTCATTGTTTGTATTAGTATGTACTTAATAATTTTGTAAACTGTCCTTTAAGAATATTGGATTCCTGTACTATAATTATAAGATTCACTCTTGTTGTACAGGAAATGGAAAATAAATAAATAAATAAATTGGAAAAAATTTAAAAAATGGCAAAACCTGAAAAAATCGTAGAAATTGGAAAACAAATCGCCAAATTTAAAAAATCATGTAGATTTCATGAAAAATTTAAAAATTCGACAAAATAAATGAATGTTCTTTTAGTTTGACTCTAGATCATAAATTAATATCACTTTCTGTTTTTAAATTATTTTCAAATCAAAGAAAGATGATACAATTTTTACAAGTAAATTACAAAGAATAAAAATATATTTGAAAGAATTCGATAAGACCAGCAATACAGAATACGTATTTTCGGCTTTCGCTACAAAGCCATCATCAGTGTATTTCGTCTTGAGTGCTTAATATTTTAATGATTGTCTACTTATGTGACCGCTGAAAGAAAATCGAATTTCTTATCAACAACCCAGCAAAATATTGGTAATGACACCTCATTACTATCTGCATTACCAAAAATGACATATCATTACCTTCTGCATTATTTTATAATATAAAATAATGACTTCCTAATAACGGCCTATTGTATTCATTGTTTCTAAATATAAAGTAATGACTTACTCGTAATAGTTTAAATAAGTACTTTTTACACAGTTAAATTTTATACATTTTTATTTATTATATGTAAATATGTTTTATGTTTAAATTTTAATGACGAGTCCTAAAATTACGCACTAGAGAAAACTTAAATTTTTCTGAATGTATTTCCTTAAGCTAATAGTATTTGCTTATTTTTTTGAATCAAGTAAGCAATCGGATAACCACTTATAATTCAACTTTTTGTATGTATGTGTGTAACCACTTATTATTTAAAACCTCATAACTACTTATTTCTCATTTTTTCGTAAGCGAGCGGGTAAGCGTGACTACTTATAAAAACGACCACGCCAAACAAAAATAATGAGTTTAGACGCCAAAAAATAAGTTGTTCGGAGCTATGAATTTATATTATATAACCACTTATTTGGTAATGAAAGATTTTGCTGGGAACTCAACCCAATTTTGGAAGGAAGCCATAATGAATCATCTGTGAAAAAATAAAGGCGAAAATCACTTAAATAAAACTTAAGTCGTCCATATCTCGAAAACTAGAAGGGCTAGGGGAGAAATGTTTGCACCAGAGGTCAAAACCCACTCCCAATACCCCGATAACGAAACTAAATTTTGACTTGCATTGCTAGATTTTAAGATCGCGTTTTTCTCGAAAACTCAGCCTCATAGAGAGAAAAGGGATTTTATATGGTATATCGCCCATATCTCGAAAACTAAATGAGCTAAATGAAAACGGACAACGGTTTTGGAACCGTAAACGTAAATGTGATGTAACTGTACCGTGCCGTAGCTAAAAAGTACACTGATAGATTACACTATGCGACAGTCAAAATCGGGATGGGATGAAACCAACGGGAAATGTTATATCGGTCAAAAACAAGTTATACGTGTCCCGGCGTTTCGCTGGGTCACCCCTAGGAATCGAGATATATCTTTTTTTTGACATAACTCGAGAACCACTAGTCCGATTTTGCTCAAGCAATTTTAAAAAAATTAAAAATTACAATTCCTTTAATCTGTTCATATAACGTTTTTCTATATACTCAACAATTTTGCCGGTAAAAATAAATGTTTGTTACCGCTACCATAAAAATCAATAACCTTTTGTTTATTACTTTTTTTTAATATTTTAGGCAAAAACTATTTTTTTCTTCATACATTTATTTTTACCGGCAAAACTGTTGAGTATATAGAAAAACGTTATATGAACAGATTAAAGGAATTGTAATTTAAAATTGTTTGAGCAAAATCGGACTAGTGGTTCTCGAGTTATGTCAAAAAAAAGACCACCGAAGGTCAAATCGATATATCTCGATTTCTAGGGGTTGACCCAGCGAAACGCCGGGAGACGTATAACTTCTTTTTTACCGATATAACTTTCCCCGGTAGTTTGAACCCTTCCCGATCACTGACCCCTTCCATTTGTCTCACAGTGTTATTGTAAACGACATTACTATTTAGCATCTATTTCATGTGGTTTTATATTTTATTCTAAAATTTTCCATTTATTTGTTAATTTTTATTCCTTATTTGTTGTTTGAATCAATTTTCTTTATTCATTTCATATTGTTTCCGACTAAAATCATTCAGCTGTTTCGATGCCGGATAGAAAATCCTGATTTCAACAGAATGATCCGGCAAGTTCGTTTACATTTACGTGCTAGTAACCATTCGTATGCATTTCTTCTTGTGGTATCGGAACAGCTGATTCGTTACAGATACGTTTACGGTTGGGTAACTCAGCTTTTAGTGAGTCATCTGTGGAAAAATAAGTGCGGAAATCGCTTAAATAAAATTTTAATCGTCCATATCTCGAAAACTAGAAGAGCAAGAGGAAAAATGACTGCACCAAAGGTCAAAACTCACTACCAGTACCCCGATAGCGAAACTAAATTTTGACTTGCATTGCTAGATTTTAAAATCTCGTTTTTCTCGAAAACTAAGCCTCGTAGAGAGAAAAGGGATATTATTTGGTGTATCGCCCATATCTCGAAAACTGAAAAAGTTAAATGAAAACGGACAACGGTTTTGGAACAAGGAGGTCATTGTGAGTCACCTGTGGAAAAATTAGTGCGAAAATCGCTAAAATATTTATTTTAATCATCCATATTTCCCAAACTAGAAGAGCTATACGGAAAATATTTGCACCAAACGTCAAAACCCATTACCAGTACCCCGATACCAAAACTAAATTTTGACGTGCATTGCTAGATTTTAAAATCGCGTTTTTCTCGAAAACTAAGCCTCGTAGAGAGAAAAGGGCTTTTATTTGGTATATCGCCCATATCTCGAAAACTGAATGAGTTAAATGAAAACGGACAACGGTTTTGGAACCACGAGGTCATTGTGAGTCATTAGTGCGAAAATCGCTAAAATAAAATTTTAATCATCCATATCTCCCAAACTAGAAGAGCTAGAGGAAAAACGACTGCACCAAAGGTCAAAACCCACTACCAGTACCCCGATACCGCAACTGAATTTTGACTTTCATTGCTAGATTTTAAGATCGCGTTTTTCTCGAAAACTAAGCCTCGTAGAGAGAAAAGGGATATTATTTGGTGGATCGCCCATATCTCGAAAACTGAAAGAGTTAAATGAAAACGGACTACGGTTTTGGAAGGGGGAAGTCATAGTAAGTCGTCTGTGGAAAAAGAAATGCGAAAATCGCTTAAATAAAATTTTAATCGTCCATATCTCCCAAACTAGAAGAGCTATAGGAAAAATATTTGCACCAAACGTCAAAATCCACTGCCGGTACCCCAATACCGAAACTAAATTTTGACGTGCATCGCTAGATTTTAAAATCGCGTTTTTCTCGAAAACTAAGCCTCTTAGAGAGAAAAGGGCTTTTATTTGTAATATCGGTAGTATCTTTAACTAAATGAGTTAAATGCAAATGGACAACGGTTTTGGAGCAAGGAAAACATTTTGGCGATTTTTTCTAATTTTTCGATTTTCACAAATTTTTACGAGTTTTTAAATTTTGGCAATTTTTCCGATTATTTCCAATTTTTGAAATTTTGACGATTTAGGCAATTTTTTAAAATAATGCCGTTTTTTAAGTTATGACGATTTTTTTAAAACTTTCATAAAATTTTTCAATTTTGGCAATTTTTCCAATTTTTGACGACTTTTTGAAATTTTGACGATTTTGGTAATTTTTTCAAATATTGACAATTTTTCAAGACGATTTTTTCAAAATTTTTACGATATTTTGCAATTTTGGCGATTTTGTCTAATTTTTGACGATTTTTTTTTAATTTTGACCATTTGGGCAATTTTTTAAATATTGACAATTTTTTCAAGTTAGGACGATTTTTTAAAAATTTTTACAAAATTTTTCAATTTTGGAAATTTTTCAAATTTTGGCGATTTTTTCTAATTTTGAACGATTTTTTTTAATATGGCGCTTTTTTATCATTTAGACGATATTGACAAATTTTGAAGATTTTATAAAATTTTGTCGATTTTTAAAATTTTTTTATAAAATCTGCATGATTTTTTAAATTTGGCGATTAGTTTTCCAAGTTTTGCGTTTTTATTTAAATTTTTGCCATTTTTTTAAATTTTTTCCAATTTTGGCAATTTTTTTTTAAATTTTTGACGATTTTCTAAAATTTAATAATTTTTTTTATTTTGGTGTTTTTTTCACTTTTGACAATTTTTTTTTTTAAATTTTGGCGATTTTTGGTGTTTTTTTTCTAATTTTGACGATTTTTTTAAAATTGTAAAATTTTTTTTGTTTTGGCGATTTTTTCTGATATTTGAAACTTTTTTTCAATTTCAGCGATTCCATGTAATACCGTTAACGTGCCTATTCCTTCGAGAGGTCTGCGACTCTTAGTTGTGACTGTATTCCCCATGTATTTGTTATTGCAAAGCCACAATAAATTATATTTATTAAATTTTTTTTTTTTTAGATTTAGATTTAACATTTATTTGTTTCACCCATACAACAAGATTTAAATCTTTTAATTTATAGTATGGGTCTGCATATTGTCATAACAAATTTTGTACATAATAATTTTAAAATTAATTACAATAGATATATGAACAAAACAAATTTAATTATAAATAAAAATAAAAACATTAAAAAATAGAGAAAACATTAAAAAATAGAGAAAAACAAAATAAACAATTTAACAATAAATAATATAAATATTATAAATGAAATAAATAAAATAATATAATATAATTAGAAGTTATTATGAAAAATGTTTAGTTATTTCCTTTTTGAATATTATTGCATTGCTGTTTGTTTGAATTCTGTTTGGGAGTCTATTCCAAAGATGGATAGCATTAAAAAGAACTGCCACTCCGAAATCAGACTTCGATGTCCTATTGGAGTTATCTTTTTTCCCCTGTTCGAAAAACCAAAAGTTAAACGTTCATATAAGTATGTTGGTACCTTCGAGTACACTATCTTATGTAATAATGTAAGCAGCCTGATGTTGACTAAATTTTCAAAAGACACACCAAATATCCTTATTGAAAACGTTGAAACACGGTCGAATCTGCGTAGACCAAAAACGTATCTAGTGATATTATTGTATAGCACATTCAGCTTATGCTTACTTTGAGAGTCACATCATCCGAAGACTTCGCATCCATAGAGTAGACAAGGCACAAGGTAAGTTTTTGCTATAAGCATTCGTATTTTTTGAGGTGTACAAGAGTGAGTTGCCCACAACGTGCGAAGCATAGAATAAGTTTTACCTATAACACCATTAACATGACCAACTAAGCGTGTTATTAAATATTATACCAACAAAAATATTTAAGGGTATCGGCGTAGATTTTTTGCGTAGTATAATGCACTTTGATTTCTGGGGTTTTAAGCAGAGTCCATTTGCAGATGCCAAAATTTTCGCTTGAAAACTTAAAAAAAATTAAGAATTGGTATCAGTGTTGCCAATTTAGCATATTTAATGCTAGATTTAGCATTTTTTTACAACATTTAGCATGACAAAAATACATCTAGCACTTTTTTTTAGCATTTTTGCCAAAAAATTTAGCATATTTTTAGCATTTTTTTAATTTTTTTTGTGTTTTTAGAATATTTTGAATTAATTTGGATTTTGCTATAAAAATAAATAGTCAGGCTTGATGTCAGTTTTAAATAAGATTATTCCTTTATTTTTATCTTCGATATTTAGCTATTCTCTGGAGAGCATCTTACTCGTGTGTCCATCGACCTCGAGCTTGACTATTTATTAATAAATTACAACAAAAACAAAAACAAATTAATTATTAATTGCAGCGTATTTTAATTTTTTTCTTAATCAAAAATCTTAATATTAAGTAGTAAGGCATGCGCTATAAATCATAAAATTAATTTTAAGTACACTCAACCAAAAAAGTTGTGAAAATTTTGCTGTTATTACGGAAAATTTAACTGTTTGGAACCCAGCGGTTTTTTTGCTAATTTTAGCAACACATGTCTATGATTTGTAGTACAATAAAATTAGTAGGAGAAATTAGTGGCCGCTACTAAATTTAAGCAAAATTGTTGTAAACTGCAATTCAAAATCTATTTGCTAAAATCAGTTAAAGAATTTATTAAATATCAACAATTTAAGTACAATGAAATTAGTACAAATAATTAGTAGATGCTACTAAATTTCAGTAAATTGTTGAAAACTGCAATTTAAAATTAATCTGCTGAAATTAGCAAAAAAGTGTACCAAAAAATAAACAACCTGAAAATCCAAAAAAAAAATCGTATTTAATAAAAATAAAAAGTATTTTTTCTTTCGATTGTAAAAAATTTATAATTACTTCATCATACTTGAAATTTTGAATAAAAATTGCAAACGGTTCTCCACTATTACTTGTTTATGCATTGGAGATACAATAAAATTGCAAACTAGGAATATATCAATAATAGCAAATATATACTAAATAAGAATTCTAAAAAAAATACATTAGTATATTTTTTCTTAAATTTAGCACTCGATTTTGAAAAGTTAGTAAAATCTTTTGCTAAAATCAGCAAAGAGAATTAGTAAAAAAATCCTTAATTTGTAATAAGAGAATAGCAGAAATTATTACTAAAAAAATTGTACTAAAAATCAGTACAAAAATAGTAAGGTGCGATTGAAAACTGTTTATAAATTGTTTTACTTTTTAAAAATTTGTTTTATCTGAGTGTAGATAAATTAATTCGGATGGGAAATTCATATTACCCGCCAAAATATTCCACATTAGCTCCCAGTGACGCAGTTGGGAAATCGAAAAATAAGGAGATTAATGTTGACTGCAGATTTTCACTTTGGCAGAAAACTGAAAAAGCAAAATTGGTGTTTCACATTACCAGCACTTCCTCGTAAACAAACTAACTTTTTAAACTTATATTAATGCCCAGTGTAGAAAATCATTACCAGATATGTGGTTATGTAACTACATACTTGGTAATGGTAACTAGTTACTTTTTTATTACATTTCTTATTACCTTTATATGGCGATGTCGCGAAAAATAATGAGTTGTCGTTACACACCAGCATACGAAAAATCAAAAAATATATCGTTACCTATGTGCTTACCAGTACTAAGAAAAATAATGAGTCTAAAAATAGATTTTCTAAAAAATAAATTATATAAAAAAAAATATTTTTTTTTGTATTTTTTTTTTTATAAAATTTGCTGTTGCTGGAATCGAACCTGGGTCTACAGATTGCCAGTCAACAGCTCTACCATCTGAGCTATATCGACATGTAATATTTAATAGATAATAACACAATTGACCTGCTGCACACAAGTAAGCTTACTCGCCAATATACAAAAAATCAAAAAATATGTGATTACATATATCCTTACCAGTGTTTAAAAAATATTGGGTCTAAAAATAGATTTCAAAAAATTTAAAAAAAAATCTAAAAAATTATTTCTATTTGAAATAATGATAAAAATAAGTAATTATCAGTAACTCATTATTATATGTTTTAAAATAATACAGAAGGTAAGTGGGTGTCATTCCTGTAGTCCCAAAAATAATGATATGTCATTACCGTTTCTACACTGGGTGGCTTTTTGAATTTTATTACAAAAACTTTTGAGTTATTTTTATCTTCTTTTATATGATTTTAGTTAAAAAAATGAAATGAAGTCATATCATTAGGTCACTTATTTTCAATTTAATTGTAAAAAGTCACTAAAATACTTTTTTTTTTGAACCAATTGAAACATTTCTTATAAAATTTTTTTAGCATATTTTTTATCTTTTAGCACTTTTTAGCATTTCTATCACAAAAATCTAGCATTTTTTCCTAAATAAGTTTTGGCAACACTGATTGCCAAATCACACAATCATAAAATTGACAAATAAAATCTGAATTTTTTGAATTTTATTGTTGCTTTGTATGAAAAGTTGTGACTCTCAGTCTTAAAATAGTCTTATGACGGCCACAACGAGTCAAAAGTTGGAATAGGCACCTAAAATGCACAAATATACACATAATTATTGTGAAACTTGACGAGTGCAGTAGCATTGAAAACTAATATAGTACTTAGTAAGTACCATAGTACTTAGCAAGTACCAAAGGTACTTAACAAGTACCATAGTACTGAACAAGTACCTATAGTACTTATCAAGCACCATAGAACTTAGAAAGTACCAAAAGTACTTAGCAAGTACCATAGACCTTATCAAGTACCCGTAGTACTTAGCAAGTTCCACAGTACTTGTTAAGTACCTTGGTACTTAGAAAGTACCAAGTAACTAACCAAGTAATTGTATTTAAGTACAAGTACATTCAAAGTACTTGTACTTATTTTTTTTAAGTACCAAGTACTTGTACTTTACTAGTACTTAAGTACTGATGTACTGAATACTTCCCGACTATGCTTTAACGTAGCGTTACCAGATTGGCTGGTTTATTAAATCCCGTTTCTCGGGATATTTTTATTCCAAAATACCAGACCTAGACCAATAAAATTTCGTAACAATATTAATTTACTCATTTAAATATTATTTCCAAAACAATTTGTAATTTTAACATTTAATTTTTTCATTTTGAAAACAATCTAATGATGACAATAATGATTTTCTACACTGGGAAATTTCTACTAGGGAAATGTGTAAAAAAACACTCAATCTCTCAATTTTTTAACAATATTTACCAACATGTTTTAGTTTCCTTTCCCGACTTCACGAACAAAAATAAAGAGTAAAGGTTAACAGAGGAAGAGTGGTAAACCTACTGATACAGCTTTGGCATCAACAGAAGCTATTTTTGTTGATTGTAAAATATCAGCAAAAGGCAAACCAGAGCTTAAACCTGTTTTGAGCGCGAATAAACTACAATGGTTCTTGTTGTTATTATTATTATCCAAAAAATTTGCAACAACAGCAGACTGCAAATTAGAGTCAGTTTGTTTAATAAGAGCATCATCCGAATAGGAGTTATTAGCATGTAAATTAAAGCAGTGGGTTTCTATACCACTCTTCCTCTGTTAACCTTTACTCTTTATTTTTGGTCGTGAAGTCGGCAAAGGAAACTAAAACATATTGGTAAACATTGTTAAAAAATTGAGAGATTGAGTGCTTTTTTAACACATTTCCCTATATAAAAAGCATTGAGGTTGAGTGAGTTTTTTCAGATTTTTAAGAGAATTTTCAGATTTTTAAGAGGATTTAAGAGATTCCAATGTTGCCTCAACATGCAAAAAATTCCCGTGCTAACAAACATTTGTCAATGGTGTCAATTTTGGGTTTTTTTAAAATAATATATAGTTAATATAGTTTTATTTTTTAAAATATAGTTTATTTTAACAAAAACAATATACATTTAAATTAATAATAATGGTAAAAATGAATTACATATTATTTGAATAATAAAATAAATTATTTACAACATTTTCAAATAATATTGACAAAAATTATTAAAAACATAAGTTCAATTATATATTATTTGTATATTAAAATAAATTATTTAAAAAATTTTAAAATGATCAACCCCTTTTTGAAACAACAAATAAAAATCTAATATGACAATATCATATTAGAATTTGGACTTGAGGTGGAAGAATATTCTAACTAAATATATGAAAATACTAGCGGGCGCAGCCCGCTACGTTGTTAGCGTGCCTTAAAGGTTAAGGGAGGGGGGGGGGGGGCTGCGCCCTTCCCCCGGGGGGCTGCGCCCCCCACAATTTTTATTAAATTCGTTTTTTTATTTAAAGTTTTTTTATTCAAAGCCTTCACCCAGCCACCACAAATAAATAATTCTGCAGAACAATGGGTTTAAAATAAATAAATATTTGATCACTTTTTCTCATGAAAGTGTTAGTAATGAATCCATAATAATTTGCAATATACGTGTGTATGTCAAGATAATTTGGTAAAGTGCGAACTTAGGTAGATATACCCGTAAGTAGTTTTATTCATTTGTGTTTTAAATGAAAATAAAAAACGTAAAGCAGGGTTGGCAAGCGATTTATAATATTAAAGATAGCGGCCGCAGCCCGCTACGTTGTTAGCGTGCCTTAAAGTTTAGGCGCAGCCCCCCCCCCCGACAATTTTTTTTAAATTCGCTTTTTATTTAAAGTACAGTTTTTATAATAAAAGCCTTCATCCAGCCACCACAAATAAATAATTCTGCACAACAATGGGTTTAAAATAAATAAATATTTGATCACTTTTTCTCATGAAAGTGGATTGTTAGTAATGAATCCATAATAAATTGCAATATACGTGTGTATGTTAAGATAATTTGGTAAAGTGCGAACTTAGGTAGATAGACCCGTAAGTAGTTTTGTTCATTTGTGTTTTGAATGAAAATAAATAACGTAAAGCAGGGTTGTTAGCGTGCCTTAAAGATTTTTTTTTTAATTCCAGTTTATGTAAAGGTAGACCTGGCAATTCAAGTAAATTCACAAATTCAGTTGGAAAATTTACTGCGTCGGTTTCTTCCACCGGTGCTTCGTTACATGAATTTTAAATATCGGAATATATAAGTTCCATTCCTTTTCTAAGGTTTTTTCTCTTTCAGAAAATTTGTTTAACTTTTTGGAGAGTATGTTTCAATGCTACATAAGTTTCCTATTCCGTTGATAATGTTTGAACAGGTAATTCCCTCTTCTAATCCATTTGCATTGTCTATAATTTCAATTCCACTCGTTCAACGTTTATATCCATTTCATTCCACTTGTGTAGTGTTTCAATCCCACTCGTTTCCTAATTTTAGTGTTTCATATACACTTGTTCTTTAAGTTTTAGGTTTCTAGCTAAAGACGCAGACGTTAAGGGGGGGGGGGGGGGGCAATTTTCCCCTTTTGAACCACCATTTTTACCACGTTCCTGTCCAAAGTCCTAGAAATGCCTTGTCGATAAGTTAGCCCATACTCCAAGGAAAACATATTATATATTACAGGTTTCTGCCGAAGGGTTCGGTTAGGCCATCAAGGGGGAGGATTATTCCGTTTTTACCCCTCCCGGTAGGAATTTCCAAAAATTCCGTCTTAGAGGACGTCTGCGTTGGAGGAGGAACCTACTACATACATAATTTTAGGTCTCTATATCCAGCAGTTTGGCCAGGCCGTCAAGGGGGAAGTTTTTTCCCTTTTTACCCCTCCCGGTATGAATTTCCAAAAACACCATCTTAGTGGACGTCAACGTTGGAGAAGGAACCCAATTTAAGATCCCTTGTTCCAGCAGTTTGGCCAGGCCGTTAAGGGGGAGACTTTTACTGTTTTTGACCCTACCTGTAGAAATTTCCAAAAATCTCATCTTAGCGGATGTCTACAATAGAGGAGGAACTTTAATACCAAATTTCAACTTCCTACCTCCAGCGGTTTGGGCAGGCCTTTAAGCGGCACTTTTCGCTTCATTAATCCCCATTTTTGCAATGTCCCTGTCCAAAAAGCACCTTCTCGGTAAGTGAGCACATACTCCAAGTAACATATGTTTTACATTTCAGGTTTCTAGCCAACTTTTACTATTTGTGCCCCTCTCGGTAGGAATTTCCGAAAATCAATCGACAGGGAATTCCAGCTTCCTAGTTCCAGCAGTTTGAGCAGGCTGAGAGGAATTTAAGTACCGAATTTCAGCTTCCTAGTTCCAGCAGTTTGGACAGGTCGTTAAGGGGCAACTTTCCCTTTTTGAGCCCCCATTTTATAACGACCCTGTCCAAAATTCAAAAAAGTATCTTTCTAATAAGTTAGCCCTCACTCCAGGGACCCACATTTTAAGCTTCAGGTTTCTAGCCGAAGGGGTTTTTACCGGCCCCCAAGGTGAGGCTTTTCTTCTTTTTGCCCCTCCCTTTAGGAATTTACAAAAATTCCATCTTCGCGGCTATCTGCGATGGATGAGGAACATTCATACCAAATTTCAACTGCATTGCCTAAGCGGTTTGGGCAGGCCGTTAGTGGGGACATTTTTCACTTTCAACCACCATTTTTACTATGTTCCTGTTCCAAAATAGAAAAATTACGTTGCCGGTGAGTTAGTCCTACTCCAAGGAATACATATTTAAAATTTTAGGTTGGCCAAAAGGGATTGGGCAAGCCGTCAGGAGGAGACTTTTACCTTATTTCCCCTCCCGATAGGAATTTCAAAAATTCCGTCTAAGCGGACGCCTACACAGAAGGAGGAACTCACATACCGAGTTTCCTTTTGGGATATTCTGTAGGGAATTCCAAAAATACAAACTTAGTCGATGTCTACTACAGTGGAGGAACCTTTATACCAAATTTCAACTTCTTACCTCCAGTGGTTTGGGCAGGCACTTTTCCAATTTGTGAGACTGTTTATGGGGAGACTTTCCCCTTTTCGCCCGTTCCGGTAGGAATTTCCAAAAATCCCGTCTTAGCGCACGTCTATGCCAAATATCAAGAAACCTTGTTTTAATGGAGATATCCGTGGGGGGAGGAAAAAAAGTAGTTTTTTTGAAATTATATATTATTTTAAATGGTACTTTTTGGAAAAACGAAATTTTTTGGAAAAGATACTTTGTTTTTACAAAGTAGTTTATTTGAACTTTTTTGGAAAAGGTATTTTTTTTAAAAAGGTGTTTTTTTTTGGAAAAATGTATGTTTTTTGGAAAAAGGTACTTTTTTTGGAAAAGGTACTTCTTTTGGAAAAGGAAAATTTTTTTGGGAAAAGGTACTTTTTTTTGGAAAAGGTACTTTTTTTGAAAAAGGTATTTTTTTGAAAAAATGTATGTAAGGTACTTTTTTTTGGAAAAGGTACTTTTTTTCAAAAAGTTATTTTTTTGGAAAAATGTATGTTTTTTGGGAAAAGGTACTTTTTTTTTGGAAAAGGTAAATTTTTTTAGAAAAAGGTAAATTTTTTGGAAAAAGGTACTTTTTTTAAAAAAGGTACTTTTTTTGGAAAAAGGTACTTTTTTTTGAAAAAGGAATTTTTTTGGAAAAAGGTACTTTTTTTGGATAAAGGTACTTTTTTTGGAAAAAGGTACTTTTTTTGGAAAAAGGTACTTTTTTCGGGAAAAGGTACTTTTTTTTGGAAAAAGGTACTTTTTTTGAAAAAAGGTACTTTTTTTGGAAAAAGGTACTTTTCCCTTTCAACCACCATTTTTACTATGTTCCTGTTCCAAAATAGAAAAATTACGTTGCCGGTGAGTTAGTCCTACTCCAAGGAATACATATTTAAAATTTTAGGTTGGCCAAAAGGGATTGGGCAAGCCGTCAGGAGGAGACTTTTACCTTATTTCCCCTCCCGATAGGAATTTCAAAAATTCCGTCTAAGCGGACGCCTACACAGAAGGAGGAACTCACATACCGAGTTTCCTTTTGGGATATTCTGTAGGGAATTCCAAAAATACAAACTTAGTCGATGTCTACTACAGTGGAGGAACCTTTATACCAAATTTCAACTTCTTACCTCCAGTGGTTTGGGCAGGCACTTTTCCAATTTGTGAGACTGTTTATGGGGAGACTTTCCCCTTTTCGCCCGTTCCGGTAGGAATTTCCAAAAATCCCGTCTTAGCGCACGTCTATGCCGAATATCAAGAAACCTTGTTTTAATGGAGATATCCGTGGGGGGAGGAAAAAAAGTAGTTTTTTTGAAATTATATATTATTTTAAATGGTACTTTTTGGAAAAACGAAATTTTTTGGAAAAGATACTTTGTTTTTACAAAGTAGTTTATTTGAACTTTTTTGGAAAAGGTATTTTTTTTAAAAAGGTGTTTTTTTTTTTGGAAAAATGTATGTTTTTTGGAAAAAGGTACTTTTTTTGGAAAAGGTACTTCTTTTGGAAAAGGAAAATTTTTTTGGGAAAAGGTACTTTTTTTTGGAAAAGGTACTTTTTTTGAAAAAGGTATTTTTTTGAAAAAATGTATGTAAGGTACTTTTTTTTGCAAAAGGTACTTTTTTTCAAAAAGTTATTTTTTTGGAAAAATGTATGTTTTTTGGGAAAAGGTACTTTTTTTTGGAAAAGGTAAATTTTTTTAGAAAAAGGTAAATTTTTTGGAAAAAGGTACTTTTTTTAAAAAAGGTACTTTTTTTGGAAAAAGGTACTTTTTTTTGAAAAAGGTACTTTTTTTGGATAAGGGTACTTTTTTTGGAAAAAGGTACTTTTTTTGGAAAAAGGTACTTTTTTTTGGAAAAAGGTACTTTTTTCGGGAAAAGGTACTTTTTTTTGAAAAAGGAATTTTTTTGGAAAAAGGTACTTTTTTTGGATAAGGGTACTTTTTTTTGGAAAAAGGTACTTTTTTTGGAATAAGGTACTTTTTTTGGAAAAAGGTACTTTTTTTAAAAAAGGTACTTTTTTTGGAAAAAGGTACTTTTTTTTGAAAAAGGAATTTTTTTGGAAAAAGGTACTTTTTTTGGATAAGGGTACTTTTTTTTGGAAAAAGGTACTTTTTTTGGAATAAGGTACTTTTTTTGGAAAAAGGTACTTTTTTTTGGAAAAAGGTACTTTTATTGGAAAAAGGTACTTTTTTTGGAAAAAGGTACTTTTTTTGGAAAAAGGTACTTTTTTTTGGAAAAAGGTACTTTTTTTGGAAAAAGGAATTTTTTTTGGAAAAAGGTACTTTTTTTTGGAAAAAGGTACTTTTTTTGGAATAAGGTACTTTTTTTGGAAAAAGGTACTTTTTTTTGTAAAAAGGTACTTTTATTGGAAAAAGGTACTTGTTTTGGAAAAAGGTACTTTTTTTGGAAAAAGGAACTTTTTTTGGAAAAAGGTACTTTTTTTGGAAAAAGGTACTTTTTTTGGAAAAAGGTACTTTTTTTTGGAAAAAGGTACTTTTTTTGGAAAAAGGAATTTTTTTTGGAAAAAGGTACTTTTTTTTGGAAAAAGGTACTTTTTTTGGAATAAGGTACTTTTTTTGGAAAAAGGTATTTTTTTTGGAAAAAGGTACTTTTTTTGGAAAAAGGTACTTTTTTTGGAAAAAGGTACTTTTTTTGGAAAAAGCACTTTTTTTGGAAAAAGGTACTTTTTTTGGAAAAAGGTACTTTTTTTTGAAAAAGGTACTTTTTTTGGAAAAAGTTACTTTTTTTGGAAAAAGTTAATTTTTTTGGAAAAAGGTACTTTTTTTGGAAAAAGGTACTTTTTTTGGGAAAAGGTACTTTTTTTGGGAAAAGGTACTTTTTTGGAAAAAGGTACTTTTTTTGTCCCCTTTTTGCCCCTTCCGATAAGAATTTCCAAAAATGCCGTCTCAACGGACGTCTACACCGGTCGAGGAACCTACATACCAAATTTCAACTTCATAGCTCCAGCAGTTTGAGCAGGCCGTCAAGGGGGAGACTTTTTCCCCTTTTTGCCCGTCCCTGTAAAAATTTCCAAAACTCCCGTCTTGGTGGATGTCTACGATAGTGGAGGAACCTTTATACCAAATTTCAACTTCCTACCTCCAGCGGTTTGGGCAGGCCGTCAAGGGGGGCCTTTTTCCCCTTTTTAACCCCCATTTTTACAACGTCCATGTCCAAAATTCTAGAAAGTACTTTCCAGAAAAGTTAGCCCCTACTCCAAGGAACACATATCTTAAATTTCAGCCAAAGGGGTTTTGGCAGGCCGTCAAGGGGGACACTTTCCCCCTTTTTGCCCGTTCCGGTAGGAATTTCCAAAAATCCCGTCTTAGCGGACGTCTACCCCGAAAGAGGAACCTACATACCAAATTTCAACTTCCTAGCTTCAGCGGTTTGGGCTGGGCGATGTTGAGTCAGTCAGTCAGTCAGTCACGTTATTCTTTTATATATAGAGATAGAAAGTCCGAAAAAACAATTTTTGTATTTTTTAATGCAAAAATTAAAATAATTGTTGAAAATAAGCACACCACGGCTAAAATCTCATTCAAATATTTATTTTGTTTTGAGTTTAAAATTAGTTGTTTTTACAAAATGTATTGACAACAGACATACATATAAATAGTACCCAAAGGGTACTTTTATGTAATTGTTGCTTTCAAAAAGGGGTTGATTTATAGCTGGTTTTACCAAATCAGACAGTTCATATACGGAAGTACAAAATTCTCGTCCGGTTGATTTTTTGTACCTTATGTAATGTCTCGGTTTGAGTAAGAAAGTTATCATTTTCTTATTGCGGACAACTGAAGAGTAGAGTGATGTCTACGAAACAATTGTATTGTCTATCATGAAAATGATCAACCCCTTTTTGAAACAACAAATAAAAATCTAATATGACAATATCATATTAGAATTTGGACTTGAGCTGGAAGAATATTCTAACTAAATATATGAAAATTTTAAAATAATATAATAAAAATTATTAAAAACAGTAGTTGAAAAAATTTTACTACCCTCGTTAAAAAACCCCTAAATGGAAAATCCAACTTGACAACACAGATAAAAGAAGGTTTTTTCAAAAGAAAAAAAACGAAAAAATGTTTCTCAAAATGCTCTTCCAACTCATTTTTTCTCTTAGTCTTTCCCAAGTTCGCCACACAACAACAAAATTTGGTGAGGACGGTAGTCTCTCTATAGATTTATACTTGTTGGCTGTATACAAAAATCTAAACCAGGGATCGGCAAACATATACAACCTTATTTTGTGCTTGTATGAGTGAGTTGCAGCCTCTCTCTCTGAATGCACTGACAAATAACGTTTGTATAATAATTTGAAAATTTTAAATGTTTAGAGTGGGAATATAAAATAAAAATTTAAAAGCAAAGAACAACTACAAAAACAAATATCAAAAAACAACAACACAAAAAAAAATAAAAACAAAAGAACTTAAAAATAAATTACCAAAAAAATGTATCAATAAACATTATTCAGAGTGTAAAAAATCTGACAAACAAGCGATCTGACAACCTACTTCATTGAATGCTTGTTTGCGCGACTAAGTTATTTTTTTGTTCTATGTGTGAGCTTATGTAGGTGTGAGAGAGCGCCCATGGGCATAGGTGTTGCCGACGCCTGATCTAAACACTGTTCGTACCACTGTTGGTAAAAGTGGCACAAAAGTGCCATTTGTGGCACTATTGAATGTTAAATGGCACCTTGGCACTCTCCATAGAATTTTGACACTTTTTACGAAAATTTCTATATAATTTGATAAAAGGTCGATATCGCTGGTTTTTCATTAAAAGCCACGCCTATTAAGAAAGGGTAGCAAAATTAAAAAACAAATGCTACACTAAATATATCTACAATTTTTTGGACCACTTCCAGTTCTTCGGGGACAATTTAATCATTATTTTGATATTTAAAAATAAAAGCAACGGGTATTGTCAAATTTAATTGTAAAATTTTTTGAAAGTCTTGGACCTGCTAACTTATCTTAAAATAACGTAAGTTTAGTGCTTTACTATAGTTAAGAATGGCATTTTTATATGAAAATATTTGTGGTAGGTAATGTTAAACTCGGGTTACTTTTTAGATAAGTTGCCCGCTTTTTTTTTGTCTTTTTACTTAACCCTTAAATGCATGATCTCTACAATTTTAACCATTTTTTTATATATGATTTCTAAAGGCGTGTACATTTCAAGAAAAATACCAAAAAAATGCCAAATAGCTAAATTGTGATTATTTTAACGCGTATGAAAAAAAAGAAACAAAAAAAAATATATGAAATATTAATTATACATTTATTGTTGCCAAAATTAATTTTATTGCGAGAATACCACTTTATATATTTAAACAAATATTTTTGAATATTGCACTTTTTGTAAAAAAAAAAACGCGTGTTTTAGATTTTTCCTATAACTGTTTAAAAAATCTGAATTATAGTTTATAAGAGAACTTTGTGCAGAAAGGGCCCCAATGCCCAAAAATTGAGTTTTATGCATTAAGTGGCGTTTTTTATTAAGAAACTGGTATGTTGCCAAATGGCTACACCATGCATTTAAGGGTTAAAGTAACTAAATGTATAAATATTTGAAATAAAATCTGAACATATTTTTTTTGAAACATTAAATGTTGCTTAATTTTCTTTTTGGCACTTTTAAAGCATTTTTGGCACTTTTTTGGCATCATTGAGGCACCAAACGAAAATTCTCAAATACCATCACTGGTTCGTACTACTGCTAATGTTACACTTGATCATGAGTTGCCTTCTGTAAGTACAAAAGCTTTAATGGTTACTAACATTAAAGCTTCTGGTGTTAAGGCTACTACTGCTGTTAAAGCTGCTGCTGCTGTTAATGATATTACTATTAAAGCTTCTGCTGTTAATATTTCTGATGTAATTAAAATACCTGTTAACTCAAATGCCTTTGTTAATTTAAAATCTGGATCTGTTAGTAACAGTATTGCTAATTTGGAGGTTTTTAATCTAAATAACGTAATTGATCCTCAAAGTTCATCAAATTGGAGTAATGTTACAAATAGGAAGAAAAAACCTAAAAAACATAATTGCATAATGTGGTACAAAAAATGAAATGGATCCAGTTTCAGAAGAAAACATTCTATCATATGTGGCAAAACATCTTAATATTGCTAAGTCCCGCATGACATGTTATAAACTTGTAAAAAAAGATGCTTCGTTGTCTGATTTAAAATTTGTTAATTTTAAACTTGGAATTTCAGCTGAATTGTATGAAAATCTGTTTAAACCTCTGACATTAGAATCCGTCCTTTTCAGTTTTTTCAGAAAAAGCCGATAGATCAACATCAAGTGTAACATCAACCCACAATTGCTTAAAAATTTTAATAAATTAGAGAATAATACTGTTTTAGATTTTAGTTATTCAAAAGATATGTTTAAACTTTACTTAAATAATTTGTATTAATTTTCTAATTTTATTTTTAGCAAGTAGTCTGTAAGGATCATTGTTATCCATAGACTTTATAAAAAATAAAGAAATGAAAGAAATGGAATTAATAAACATAAATCATTGTACTTCAAGTAGAATTTTCGACAACTGTCCAGCTGCATCTCATACGTTTTCAATTGCATTTAAAAATGTTTATGGATTATGAAAGGATACTCTGGCCATACTCTTCACATTGTTTTCAAATGCCAGCTATAATTAAAATAGTACATTTTAATACAATTGTTGGAAATGAAATTAAGAGATTTGTATTGTTTTAATTTGTTTGCCCGCTCCCATGTTTTTTCAATGAACGATTTATAAGACTTTGTGGGTTATTTTGTAAAACGCAACGCCTTGCGTTGCGTTGATTTGTGTGTAAATTGTTATTCTTACAAAAACAATTTGTATGGAAAAAAAAATAACCCCCTTTATCTTTTCTTCTGAAAGGAACATGTCTGAACAAGAAACTAATTTAAAAAACTCCTTGTCTCAAAATAGGATATAGTTTAATTGAGTAGCATTCCATTAAATAAGATGCTCTTAATAAACAAAAAATGTTCTGAATTCAATTTTTTAAAATTGATTATAAATGAATTTCAATTTGGTGATTATAATTTATTGCAGAGACGTAAAGTCCATTCATTCAAAAATCCAAGTAAATATCGTTCAGTAGATCCAATGAAAAAACATGCGGTAAATTGCAATTTCTTAAAGAAAATTTTGAATGATTTAATACGATCATTTATATATTCATACCAATTTCCGCTTAAAAACTCATACGGATCTTAATTCAGTACAATATGGATCAAAAATAAAAAAAAATCTATATGACTCCATATATGGACGTAAGTGACATATATTATCATATATGGAACAATACATGAATTCATATATGGAGATGTATGGCATATATGGAACAATATATTATCATATATGGTGTCATACATTCCCATATCTGAACTTTTATTTTCAGTGCATTATTTGCTCCCATATATGTCAGATATGTTCATATATCATTCATATATGATCATACATGTAACCATATATGCCAGTATATGAGCATATATGATCATTTTCACCCGGGAAGCTATATTTCCATAAAACAAATCTGCGTTAAACCGATTAAAGTAAACAACTTTTTAAAACAGTTAATACTTATAAAATTTGCGGTGTAATCGAATGTATACGAGAAGAACTCTTTTGGTAGTACCGCAAAAAAGTACGTTAGAAGTGAAAATGCATGTATAAACGTTGAGTTTTTAACGTTGATATTCATCTATGTTGAAAGTTACCCTGCATAAGCAAAGTAATGTGTAAGTTTTTGTCTAAACGCATTTCTATGTATTTACTTTGGGTTCTTTTATGAGTTTACTGATATAGTTAGTCCATGTGTCCAGCTAAAAAATGGCGTCCACTTTGTGATTAATTTGTATTTTATTTCAGGTTGTTTTTATTCAATATGGTGGTACCATTAGATTTGTGTGGGGGTTGGTAGGTTGTCCATTCTGTTAGGGTTGAATGTGGTTGTATATATGAATGTGAGTTACAATCGACTACAACTTAACAATAGCTATAGACTTGCGTTACGATGGCCAGCACAACGCACGAAGGGTCACTTGTATTTGTTCTTTTATTGACGTGCACACATATACAAATATATATACATACTTATATTTATAGAATGTATAATAATATAATGGCGTCTCTTGAATGTGTTTTTCTATTAGAAATATGTAGTATGGGTATGTGTGAAACGGTAGCAAAGTATGGCTTAAGTTGCGTTTATATCTGTTTTCAAATCCCGAGATTTCAATGGAAATCTCGACCCGAAATCTTGACCATTTACATTTGCACTTTATGACTGTAGCGAGATTTCGATTTGAGAACTGCATTTTTTTGTAAACAAAGTACACTCTCAGAACAATTCCATTTTGGGAACGGAATTTTTTGCCAACCGAATTGATTCGGTTGCTGCAACCTAGTAATTCGGTTGCAGTAACCGAATTCAGTTGTGACAACCGAATTCGATTTCAATTCGGTTGCGACAACCGAATTATCGGTTGCAACAACTGAATTCAGTTGGGGCAACCGAATTACGAGGTTGCAGCAACCGAGCCAATTCGGTTGGAAAAAATTCGGTTGTCTCAACGGAATTGTTTTGAGAGTGTACCATATAAAATAACCTCAAATTAAAAGTATTTCTAAAAACCATTTTATTCAGTGACGGAGTACAATTTACATTATTTTATGTAAAGATTTAACGCTAGATATGTTGGTAAATTTGTCTTTTTGTTAGAACGACAAGGTAGAATCCAGATTTTGCAATATTTTGGTGGAAGGAAGACATGTACTTCCAAATGTTACTTTGAGGTTATTTTTTAGTCAGTTGTTGACCATCGTTGCCACTTTTTCATGCAAAAACTCTGCAAATTGTATTCTGTAAAAGTCTCCACATTTATGGGATTTCTTTTGTATGGGGAATCTCGGGATTTCACATGAGATTTTCACTGAAATGTCAATTTTAGTCAAAATCTCTGGATTTAGGTGCAGATCAGTGTTACCATATATTTTCTTACAAAAACTGTTTCTTTATAAAAAAAAACTGTTTTTCGAAAAAATTTTAAAACTCAGAAGAAATTCTGGGGTCCCGAAGTATCCTGGGACTAAAATTTTATCCCAGGGTATCAATTTTCAAGATATCGAGATTTGAATAATTTAATTGCCTTTGGCATTTATAGTAATCGACTTTTTGCATAGCCTCCTAATAAAACTTTTTTTTTAAGAATTTTGGTCTCCCAAGCCCAAATCTAAATTTAAAAAAAGTTCATCAAATCGCCGTTCCGAGATTAACCCCTGACTTAGGATATTGTACTTTACTGATCAATGTTATACTTCAAAATATTCTTTATTGATTTGCATTCCACATAAAATTTACTTTCATTTGATTGAGTATTGTTATGTCGGGAATTGTTTGTGTGAAAAAATCAAGTTTTGAGGGGTATATATAGTTGATCTTTTTATTCGGTAAATGAATGTTTTTTATTTTGACTCTAGATCATAAATTAATATCACTTTCTGTTTAAATTATTTTTCAAATTAAAGAAAGATGATACAATTTTCACAAGTAAATTACAAAGAATACACATTTTTTTTGTCTTGCTGGCCTTGTAGAATTCTTTCAAAAATTTTTTATTCTTTGTAATTTACTTCTCCCGGGTGAAAATGATCATATATGCTCATATATTGCCTTATATTGTTTCATGTATGATCATATATGAATGATATATGAACATATCTGACATATATGGGAGCATATATGGATAAATGCATCCAAAATAAAAGTTCATATATGGATATGTATGACACCATATATGATAATACCTTGCATATATTGCTCCATATATGCCATACATCTTCTTATATGTATTCATGTATTCCCGAGTAAAAAAGAGTATATATAACATATATTTTTTAATATAACAATATATGTTAATATAAAATAATGTATGCGCCCTAATATGTTTTTATATGATAATATATTAGAAAAATATTTAGAATTTTTCTCATATGTAATCATATTAAATCATATATTAATATTGGCCTCATCGTAAATTGTTTATATAGGAATATATAATTGATAAAATAGCTAAAAAATTTTATATATAAAGAGATACGAAAAATATTTTCGATTTAATTTTATATATTAGTTAATCTCGGATCCAAGTTCGAAGCTCAGCTTATCAGATTAAGGTGGTGTTTCTAGATGACGTTTTGCTCCACACGAACGAAAATACAATAACTGGCAACTCTATGGCAACTGAGTAGATTTTTTTGTTAGCTGTGTGAATTGAATTATACAGAATTATAGAAAAAGCATAAATTATTGTAAGAAAAGAAGAATATCTGTGGTTCCACCTCAAAAACTAACAAAACAGAATTAGAAAATTAATAATTACAAGCAGGTGTGAACATAACCTCAAATTGTTTACTTAGCAACTTGTTTAAAGATGTCTCAAAAGTGTGGTCATTGTGAGAATGCTATCAACAAAAATGATGGAAGTGTGGAGTGTGCCTGTTGTGGTGGTCTTTTTCATTCTAAATGTGCCATGCAACTTACTCCAACTCTTACAAGAAGTGTACTTGATACTGTTAAAAAGACCGGCGGTAATTTGGCATACAAGTGCAATGGCTGTCTTACAGGTCGCAATAAGAATTCAGATGGGTTAACTTCTAAACTCGATAATTTGTAAAAATATATGCAAGAAATTACAAAAAAAGAATATATTTATTTATTGAGTCTACTGATAATTATCCTACAGACTATTATAATTAACAAAATTGTTTATTTAATAAATTAATTCAATTAAAAAGAACAAATAAATTTAATTTAAACTTAGATTTATTGACATTAAAATTTATTAATGGAGAGAAACTGTTACAAAGCTTTAAACATCTAGTAATTGGTTCATTACAACCATAACTGGTTCTATGAAATTCCTCATAAAATAAAGGCGCTTGGCGTAATTCACGTGGAGGATTATATAAATTTACTAGATTTGACAAAGCTTCGCAATCTTTTTCATTGCACAAAATCTTATAAATAAACATTAAAGAAAATGATGACCTACGATCCCTTAAGGATTGTAGGCCAAGTAATTTACTCCTAATATCATATGAAGATACTACTTCAGGCCAATTGATCCTCTTAAAAACAAATTTGGTAAACAATTTCTGAATTCTTTCAATCCGGTTGGAATGGAATTCCGAATAAGGGTTCCAAATTAGAGAACAATACTCCAATTGGCTTTTGACAAAAGAAGTATATAAAGTTTTAAAAGTTGAAGGATCCTTAAAATCATTGGAATTTCTTCTAATGAATCCCAACATAGAATATGCCTTTGAAGTTATATAATCAACATGACTGATAAAGTGTAATTTAGCATCCAATATTACACCTAAATCTTTAACTTCAACCACTCTTTTAAGAATAATTCCATCAACAGAATAACCACAAATAATTGGATTATGGCAGCGTGTATAAGAAATAGTACAACATTTACTCGTATTCAGCACAAGCTTATTAAAACTACACCATTCTCCCAGAGCTTCCAAATCCCTTTGTATCATATTAGAATCAGATAAATTTGAAAATTCCGCAAAGAGCTTCAGATCATCAGCAAATATTAATGGCTTACAAAACTTTAAACAATCTGGCAAATCATTTATAAAAATTAAAAATAATAACAGACCAAGATGAGTACCTTGTGGAATTCCCGAGGTAGCGATAATCTCAGTAGTTGAATAAGATGAACCAATTTTTACTAATAATTTTCTATTAGTTAAAAAGTTTTTGAAAAATAACAGTAATTGTCCAGTTATACCGAACATATGCAGCTTAGACAACAATATTTCATGACAAATGGAATCAAATGCCTTAGAAAAATCAGTATAGATTACATCTAATTGAATCTTATTTTCCATTGCAACAACAATATTATTGGTCAATACGGCAAGATTTGTACAGGTAGAACGTCCTGGTAAAAATCCATGTTGAAAAATATAAATTTTTTGAGAAATATGATCATAAAGTTTAACTTTAAGAATACTGTCAAAAATCTTAGCCATTGCACACTGCTTAACAATGGGTCTATAATTGATTACTTTAGTTCTGTCCCCAGATTTAAATATAGGCACTACACAGCAATCCTTCCAACAATTTAAAAATTTGCCTTTTGCCAGGCAATTATTAAAAAGAACACAAAGAGGCCCTGCTAAAGTATAAACACAATTTTTAAAAAAATATCGGTGGAATCGAATCTGAGAAAATACAAGAAGTACTATCTTTTAAGTTTAATATAGCAGATATTACGTCCTGCTCAGATATTAATATAGTTAACTCATCCAATAAAGGTTCCAAATTCTGATTTGCCAGGTTATTGTGATTAGAAAAAGTTGATTGAAAAAATGATGCAAATAAATTACAGGATTCAACACTATTCGCCAAAACCATATTGTTATAAACCATATTAGTAGGATAACCTGTAGATTTCCGTTTATTATTAATAAACTGCCAAAAAACAGTCGAGTCAGAGCTCAACTTATTCTCTATACTAAAAATGTATTGCTTGTACAAAAAATTATATAAAAAATCAAATTCTCTTCGAATTTGCTGAAAATATCTCAAATCGGCATCATCTGTTGACTTTTTATACTTCTTAAAAGCCTTATTCTTAACATTTTTCAAATTAACAAGCCTTTTATTAAACCAAGGGGGCTTGTTTCCCGTTATCTGTTTTTTAGAAGGTATCATTAAAGAAACACCAAAATTTATTTTATCCAATAAAAAATTTAAAATTTCATCAGGATCATTATCATTTAAAATTGATGACCAGTCCACGGAATTGAAAAAATTATTTAAAGCAGAATAATTACCATTTAAAAAATTACTAGACTCTTTTTCAAAAGAGTAAAATTCAAAAGATATAACTATAGCCTTATGATGTACAGTATTTCTTGATATAGGACTAAGGCAAAGATCACAAGTAGATCTGATGCCGTTAGACACAAAAAACAAATCGAGAACTCTGCCAATATCATTCTTAAACCGGTTAATTTGATTAAAATCATAAGAGAGGAAAAAACTTGTAACAGTTTCATCATTATCAGATACTACATTAAAGGGTAATATAGTATTATCTTCCAACAACCAAGTTAAATTAGGCAGGTTAAAGTCGCCTAAAAGAATAACTTCTTGATTGTTCGTAGATAAATCTATAACATATTGAATATTATCTAAATGTTTTTGATAAATATCATTACTTTCTTCAGGAATATAAGATACAATAAAAAACAATGACCTAGTGGGAGAAAATTTTACTTCCACACACAGCTGATCAATGATATCAATCGAATTCAAAGCAATTACATTACTTGATATATCGCCCCTTACTGCTATCAACACTCCACCACCTCTCTGGCACCCATTTGGTACATAGCGACGGTCACAGCGAAAGACGTTATAATAATCATCAAAATACTCAGAACTATTAAAAGCATCAGATAACCATGATTCCGTAATAACAATGATATCATATTCACGTAATGATGTGGCGAGAGAAAATTGAGTTGATTTAGTACGAATTCCACTGCAATTTTGGTAATAAAGTGAATAGTTGTACGTTATTTCATTGCATTGTTGAGAAGATTGAAGTCTTGTGTTGAAAAATGGATGAAAATATTTTGTTGAATTATTTAATGGCTGAACATTCATTGGTAAATCATTAAGCGATAGTGATCTACGAGGAAAATTATGAAGAGTTGAATTTGTACAATTAGTACCATTTATGGTGCATTGTTCAAATCTGCTGTTTTCTTCGGAAAAAAAATAAAAGGTCGTACTTTAATATCAACAGGCCACAAAGTAGGTTTAATAATCTGATCATAAAAACACGGCGATATTCCAAGTTTAAAATTAACATATTTAAGAATCTTAACATCCACATCTTTTTTGGTTAACCTCGTACATTCAAGGTGATGAGTTTCAATATTAGTATTGTTAACAATGTAACCCATACTGTCCTCAGCAGTTACTGAAGGTTTAAATGAAGAAATATGTACATACTTTTTAAAAACAACAACACCGAGATCAGTTGTTTGGTTTTCTCCAACAGCAAGTACATGTTGTTTTTTTTTTGTTTCGCTTTTTCTTGCGTCTACATACCTCCATAAACCCATCAAGCTGATTATTACCATCATGCATGTTTGATTGAACATCAGACGAAGCAGTTGGATAAGAAGAAACAGATGTAATATCATCATTACCACCAACAACAACATCGGCAAGTGATTTCTCTGCTATATTGTTATTGTTATTATTATTTGCATTAGAAGGCAAATGAGAATTATTTTTTTGAACATTTTTAGATTTTAGCATATTTTTCTTTAGGTTATTGCACTCCAACTTCAATTCCTTTACATCCTCACTTATTGATGAGACGATTGATTGTTTGAGTTCTCTTAATTCAGCTGACAACGATGAAAGAAGAGATACCATTTCTGATGATGCATTTAGGCAAACATTGCAATTAAAAACAATGTTTTTATTAGCTTTTAATGAATTACAAGGTAATAAAAACATATGTGGCACTTAACCGAATCAGTTTTCACCGAATTAAAACATTTAGCGCACAGAGTTTTAGGCGGAGAATTCATTTTATACGTGTTATAGCTCTAACGATCAGATGAAAACTAATGAAACTTACAGCGCAACTTGTTGCAATTAAAAAAGATCTCTCTATTAGTATAAGTCGTAATGATAACTTAGAAAGGATTGTGGACTTAAAAATTAAAAAACTGGAAGCAGACAACAACAACTTGAGAAAACAAATGAATCGTGCTGATATTATAATTACGGGTTTACCAACAACAATAAGCAATGATAACTTGTACACCACTATTGTAGATTTAGCTAAATGTCTAGGGGTGGAAATTAATTTATCTGATTTGCATTTTTGTACATGGATAAGTAAGAAATCGGCTGTTTTGTTAAAATTTAATACTGTTCGTAACAGAGATTGGATTATGAAAAGTTACAGATCTAAGCATGACCTTACACTTAAAAAGATAATACCAACAGAAAAAGAAGACCCCAGAGTTTTCCTTAATGATCATCACACTCCAATTATATCAAAGTTTCGCTATTATTGTCGTAAATTGGTAACAGATAGAAAAATTCAGAGATTTGAAATGCTCAACTGGGACATTCCATTAGCTAAAGTTGTATTTCTTGATGGGAAAGAGGAGAAAGGAAATTTCGGATATATTGTCAAAATGTATACGACAATGATAGGCACGAAGGTGGCAGGAGAAACAGCTGCAATTGTTGTACCGGCTTATGAAGGCAATGATGAGATTGTTTCTATTGATGATCAGAATGAATAATTTCATATGTACTTTTGTTGTACACAATCAGGTTGATGCGGTTGTCGTTGTCGATATCGACAGGAAGACGTTTTTAATATAAATTTTATAAAAAAATTTTTGCAAGATCTTACAATATAATTTTCCTCTAAATTGCCGTGATTTGCTGATAGAGTTATATTAATATCTAATTTTTTAAAATAAAAGAAAAGTAAATAAAAAAAAAAGAATTATATTGTAAGCAGGCGTATTTTTCCGACATTGACAACGCCAACCGCAATCTAGCCAAATGTTTACTTAAGTAAGGAGGGTGAAGGGGTAAACACTGTTTTTAATTATAACTACATATTATTACTTGTTCCTTTTTTACTTTTCTTTATTATTTCATACATTCCTTTTCATTGTTATTACCTAGTGTCTGCAAATGCAATAATGTGTGCAAAGACATTTCAAAATAACAGACAAAGCAGCAATAACGAAAATATTTTGTTGTTGTTTTGTGTAAATTGTAAATTTTATGGCATAATTTATTGCATTTGAGGACACTAGGTTATTATTTGTGATCTCATGAACTTAACCACTGTTGCCAATTTAGCTATTTTAGAATTGTGTCTGGTGTAGACTTCGAGTTTAAGTTATTTGAATTTGTTAGCTTTACAATTATCTCGAACTCGTTATTGTACTCATTTATTAACCTGGTGTCTATGGGTGAGAATGGATGCGTTATGGGTTTTGGGGTAGCGCTAAAAGCATCAACAAATTATTTCGTTGTTGTTGCTTTGTGTGTTGTTTCGGGTTTCATTGCGCATTTTGTTTCATTTGAGGACTCTAGGTAATAAGCGTAAAGTTACCAGATTTTTAATTTTTTTTTTTTTTTTTGGTTAACTAACGCGATTTTGATTTATTTTAGGCTACATTTTCCGTTAACCTGCTCAGGAATATTATATTTTATTTTTTTTTTAATTCACATAGTCACTAAAAATGATTAGTATTTAGTTATAAAATGAGTATAGTAGTAAATTTTATAGCATTAAGTTTGGGGATATATGATTTATTAACAGCACAAATATTGAGGGTATTAAAATGCAATTATTATGTTGGATAATTTGGGTCCATTGATTGACAGCACTAAAATAAATAATTTAAGTTCGAACAATTTGAATGTATGTCACCTGAATGCACAAAGTTTGGTTCCAAGGAATTCCTCCATAAAATTCGGTGAAGTTAAACGTCTGTTGGAGAATAGTATGTATGATATTATTGGTGTTAGTGAGACATGGTTTAGTCAAGCGACATCGGATAATGTAGTTTCATTTAGTGGATACCAAATATTTAGGAATGATAGAACTTGGTCCAGAGGTGGTGGTGTGTGCCTTTACATATCAACGAAGTTTAAAGCTAGGGTTTTATGTGAGAGAATGTTATAGAGAGTTTAATTGTTGAGGTAAACTTAGATAACTCAAATAAGATTGTAGTGGGAGTCGTATATTTAGCAGGTGGTAACTTTGCTGGTTCTGAGGATTTCTTGGGGATGTGGCATCTCGTTTTCAGAATATGATTATGATGGGTGACTTTAATACTAACCTGTTTGTTAGTGGATGGTTAGTGAGAGACTTTTGTTCTAGATCAGGTTTATCTATAATTCACAATGGATTACCAACTCATTTTAGTGAAGGTAATCCAGGTGCAACTTTAATTGATTATTTTCTAGTTTCGAATCCTGAATTAGTTGTGCATAAGACTCAGTTCCAAATGCCAGTATTAAACTCCGGCCATGCGTTTGTATCAATCTCCTACAACATCGAAGTGGAAAGGGAGCCGACGGAATATTGGTTTAGGAATTACAGATCCTTAAATTTGGAGCAATGCTTGTTTCAGATACAAGCAACTGATTTTTCATATATTTACAACAGTACCTCTGTGAATGATCAGGTTACTTTTTTTAATGGTATTATAACTAACATCTTCGACCAGTATGTTCCTATGAAGAAGTTATCCCCATCGCGGCATGATGGATGGATGATCTGCATGGAAATAGAGAATGCTAGGGTAAGACGTAACTTAGCTTTCCGAGCATATAAGGAGAACAACAACGAATATAACCGTAGTATATATCATGTTAATAGAAATAAGCTCAAAAGTGTAATAAGAAAGCATAGAAGAAGGGCAGGCATAAATTTTTTTTCAAATTGTAGTCAATCTCAATTGTGGCGTAAACTTAAATCGGAGGGAGCTTTAGGGGGAGGGCAGAATTTTCCTACTGTTGATGTAAATGAATTTAATAATATGTCTGTGCTACCACCTATATCAGGCTCAGAGGATTTAAATGATATTTTAAACCCCTCATTTAATGATACTGATTTCACATTTAGAACTGTTGATGAGTTAGAAGTATACTGTGCCATGAATAGTATTAAAACGGATGCGATAGTACACGATGGGATTCCTATACGATTTTTGAAGTTAATATATCCAGGGGTGGCGCGTCACTTAGTTTATATATTTAATTATATTATAACCACATCTATATTCCCTGATATTTGGAAAATTGGTAAGGTTGTACCTGTTCCAAAGATTAAATCACCACGTCTTTTATCTGATTATCGCCCAATAAGCATATTATCTTGTTGTTCTAAAATTTTGAAAATTGTACTAAAAGGGCAAATTCAGGAACACATACAAAATTTGATTAGTGATTTTCAGTCAGGGTATAGAAAGGGCTACAATACAACCGGATTAGCTTTGAATGTGGTAGAGGAGTTAAGGAGCAACATGGATAAGAAATTTAATTCAGTAGTTGTATTTTTAGATTTTTCTAAGGCCTTCGATTCCATATGTCAAAGTCCTCTTATAACTACTTAAGTTATTTAATCAGTTTAACTTTGGAAGTTCCTCGTGTCGATTGCTATATTCTTT